>JAKCPI010011336.1:0-10707 GCA_023213315.1 Euborellia annulipes
AAATGTACTCAAATTATAAATTCTCAAATTGATTATATATTTATATTTTCATATCTTGAAAATATAGATATATATAATATATAATTTTAATTAAGATAATAATAATATTGAAGTGATTGAATGTGATTAAAAAGGTATAAAGAGTTATAATAGTATAAACTATTTGTTTTTTTATTTATATTTTTAACATGTTTTTCACAACGGCTCAGTTTAGCCATCTAAAATAATCAATTTATACTATTTTGCATTCCTTTAAATTTAACATTTTCTATTTCTTAATCAAAAATATTTTATTTTATTTAATAAATTTCCGAATATTTTGATTTAAATCATGCATGTAATTTGCAAATACAAAAAAAAATAGATCATATTTCAAATCAAACACACATACACACACCAAGGCCCAATTAAATAATTCAGTCTTTTACAATTGCTGACCGGAGAGAGCTCATCCTGGCGCTCTCTCTCTCTCTCTCTCTAAACGCCTATATTTCAATGGGCTCTTTCTATAGTTGTGAAGAGCGAATGTGTTTTTTTTTTTTTATTCTGAGTTTTATTTTGAAGAAATTGCAAAATTTCTTGGCTAAAGAAGATCCACCCCATTCTCTAACAAACATAATTACCTCAATGGTGTTTCAAATTGTAACATTTGATATGAATAAGAGAGATACGGGCCTCATCCTTCCCTATTTACTGAAGAATCCATCGCATTTTCGACATCTCGGCAAATCATCGCCTTCCTCAGTCCGGAGGAAGCCATCAGCGATTTTGCCCACGCCACAACTCCTGCGGGTCAACCGGAGATGGTCCGCTTCAATTTTTTATTCTTCTCACCAAATCCACGTGTGTTATATATATATTATAATCATTTCCATTCAAAAAAATTTTTAAGGAAAATTTTTTTTTTATTCTTAAATAAAATCTTGTCAATTCAATTGTACGACTTCGTAAAAAATAGATTTGAGCAAATGCAACGTTATGCGCCTGAGCCCGTCGAAATAGATACATAATTCTACCACTGTGTTAAACCCCACAAGTCATTGTAGCGAAGCCAATGACTGATTTCAACCATTTCAATTATTGTTATTAAACGAAAACCATCATTCAAACAATCGTTTAATTTAATAAACATCCTTAATTCTAATTTTTTTTTATTTATTCATTTTCCCCTACCTTCAACTCTTATTATTATTAAAATCTGAATTTAAAATAGTAGCAGCCCTCCAAAAAGAGCTAAATTTTACACTTTATGGTAGAGATGATTGGAATTACGAATTCGAAACTTTTTTTTAAATTAAATCCACCTTTTCAAGTGTTCAGTGATCATTAATATGAAATTAAAGTTTGCTCAAATAATAAACGATTCACTTTTAATACACACAAGTTGACTTTAGACTGTTTCTTCAACGCCTAAATACATTTACAACCAAAAAATCATAAATAAAAAATTTTATTTTATTGATATAATGGATATGGGCACGGCAAATGTCAATAAGACTATTGTTAGGCAATTGTCGAACAAAACAAATTGTTATTTCAGCGATAACATCATGCCTGTCCGCCATTCGAAATGGCATGAGACGCCTTCTGGTTAAACATTTGTAAAAAACAACTTCATGAAATACAAAAAATTTTAATGATGCAGCCATTTTCACCTCATAGTTGAGTCCTCTAGTCGAAACTGGTCTGAGAGGATGAGGGACTCCCTAAAATGCATTGTAAAATCTTTATATAAATCAAAACATTTTCCTATTCATGTGAGAAAATTAGTCAATTTTTCTGTTCTTCTTAAATCTCCTTCAAACTGTATTAGAGAAAAGTACTTCCGATGTCTTCATTCAATCAAAATTATTTTCCCCTTAGCGCGTAATGGTCCACACTGCACCCCATGATTTTAGTAATGAGGCTTGGCTGCCAATTCATATAAACCAGTTCCTATAAATACTGTTATCAACATGAAAGCAACAGAGAGCCTGCTCCCAAGGACAATGTCCAACACTTAACTCGTTACTATTCCAATTAATTTTTACTTTGTGGCCTTCCTACATTTCTCTTTGATTGCTTTAGATAACTACCTTATAGGCACAAAGTGCGTTTCAAAGTAGTTTCAGTGCGTGAAATGACGTGCTTGAAAACATGACACCGCCACCTACTTAGCGAATTTTAGCCCTGCATTTGACTTCTCTTACCCTGTTTTTCTAAAAAACCAGACAATTAATTAACTTTTTTTGTCAATCATCCTAATAATTAACCCAGTTCTATACAACAATATTCTTGTTAAATTTTTATTCAGGTCAGCAATTTTATTTTAAATTTTTCACAAGTTTTCTCATATTTCAATCAATTAAAAAAAAAAAAAAAAAAAAAAAAAAAAAAAAAAAAAAAAAAAAAACATCTTATTTTCATATTAAACCCCTAGTGGTCATCTCCGAATCGATTCCTATTGAATTGTATTGTTGAATTAACAGGCATTGTTATTATCCAAGTAAAATAAAACAAAAAAATAAATTTTTTTAGTCCAATCTTAAAGACCATAATATAACATTAGCATTGTGTGTATATGAGAATGATTACCTAAACAAAACAAAAATATTGTATGTAAAGAACTCACAATCAAAAAAAAAATTATTAAAAAAATCACAAAAAAAAAAAAAAAATTATGTAAATCAACCTATTTAAAACAACATTGTTTTCTAACAAATATTACGAATCAAAATAAACATTCTATGAGTGAATTAGTCCTTAAAGTTACAATTCCTTAAAGTACAAATTCCTAAAGTGTTATAGTGAAGTGCAGTGTAGTTTTAAGTAAAAAAAAAAAAAAAAAAAAAAAAAAATATGAGCCAACCGTGTTCAAATTAATTAATTAATTATTATGTGCCAAATAATTTTCATATCTTTTTAAGTTTGTAAAAAAAAAAAAAAAAAAAAAAAAAAAAAAAAATCTAATTGTTGTTGTATTGTGTTCAAGATGCCAAAGATAAAAAAAAAAATTATTTATATGTATTTTTGTATAATGCTGAGAAAGCTTTTGCCAGACATATTTCATTATCAGAAAAACCGATTCATCTCTCAAAATTTTATTTTTTTTTAATAAACGGGAGTTTCACCCATTTTAAATGATTTTTTTAACAATCGTGCCTTGTGCCAAAATCCGTCCACGTGATATTTGATTTTTGATTATAATTGGGAAATCTTGAATTGCTTGAAAAAGATAGTTGTTTGGAGGGTGAGGATTTTTGAAATTTTAGTTAATTATCATTTGGAGACGTCTTCAGAACCGAAACGACAGGAGCCGAAAAATTGTCGATTTGACGAAAAGAATTAAACAATGAGCTATTGCTTCACCCTCGGGCTTTGCCCAAAATTTTCAGATGCCGGGTCATAAACGTGAATTTCGCCTAAGAAACACGTGCCATTCCCAGACCCCATCTTAACCTTAACCTTAGTACCGGGCAAGTAATCTCCGCGTTATAGCAGATACTTAGCCAAACCAAACGGTACCCAATTCCAAACCCATTATTTGCTTCGTGGATGTATAGAGAAGTGTCAATCGTCAATACTCGGTACCCTGAATCGCCGGACAGTGAGATGCTTTTCCAATGATGTTGATCGGGATGGATGAAATTCCATTTCTTCAGGCAGTTGTTTTCAGAGAGTAATGATCGGTATAGCCGATATATTCAATGTTAGATTCATGGTTGGACTGATGAATCACACCTCACGATATACCAAATTTCCTTTAGACTATGCTTTCATTATAGAATCTCCTTTTCTGATAATACAAATTACTTGATGGCAATAGCTTCATCAGTTTGTTGAATTGTTGAAATTAACATTCTTGTGTTTATTTTTCAAAAGTAGCACTTTTTACCTGGGACATTTAAAAAAAAAATTTTTTTTTTTTTCTCAAAAAACAAAAAATTTTTTTGAATAGCCTCCAGGATATAATAGTATAAACTATTTGTTTTTTTATTTATATTTTTAACATGTTTTTTCACAACGGCTCAGTTTGCATATCTAAAATAATCAATTTATAATATTTTGCATTCCTTTAAATTTAACATTTTCTATTTCTTAATCAAAAATATTTTATTTTATTTAATAAATTTCCGAATATTTTGATTTAAATCATGTATGTAATTTGCAAATACAAAAAAAAAATAGATCATATTTCAAATCAAACACACACACACACCAAGGCCCAATTAAAATAATTCAGTCTTCTTACAATTGCCGACCGGAGAGGAGCTCATCCTGGCGCTCTCTCTCTCTCTCTCTCTCTCTAAACGCCTATAACTATTTCTATGTGGCTCTTTCTATAGTTGTGAAGAGCGAAGAAGTTTTTTTTTTTTTATTCTGAGTTTTATTTTGGCGAAATTCGTATAAAATTTTTTTTATTAAAGAAGACCACCCCATTCAACAAAACATAATTACCTCATCAAGAGAGGTTTCAAATTGTAACATTTGATATGAATAAGAGAGATACGGGCCTCATCCTTCCTATTTACTGAAGAATCCATCGCATTTCGACATCTCGGCAAATCATCATCGCCTTCCTCAGTCCGGAGGAAGCCATCAGCGATTTTGCCCACGCCACAACTCCTGCGGGTCAACCGAGATAAGTCCGCTTCAATTTTTTTATTCTTCTCACCAAATCCACGTGTGTGTTATATATATTATAAATCATTTCCATTCAAAAAAATTTTTATGAAAATTTTTTTTATTCTTAAATAAAATCTTGTCAATTCAATTGTACGACTGTAAAAATAGATTTGAGCAAATGCAACGTTATGCGCCTGAGCCCGTCGAAATAGATACATAATTCTACCACTGTGTTAAACCCCACAAGTCATTGTAGCGAAGCCAATGACTGATTTCAACCATTTCAATTATTGTTATTAAACGAAAACCATCATTCAAACAATCGTTTAATTTAATAAACATCCTTAATCTCTAATTTTTTTTTATTTATTCATTTTCCCCTACCTTCAACTCTTATTATTATTAAACTAATTTAAAATAGTGTAGTAGCCCCTCCAAAAGGAGCAATTTTACACTTTAGAGTATATCATTTATATAAATATTTAAAGTGTTGAATAAAAATATTTAAATGATACTTAAGTTTGTATTAATTTCCATAAGATGAATGTCCAAAATATTAGATGTTAGAGATGTTACGTTTTTCCATATATATTAATGCAGTTGAAGAGTCAATGGCGGGTGTTGTTTCCAAGAAATGACTAGATTGGTTGATGATAAAGTTGTTCCTTACTGATATTAAATAAATTTGTAAGAATTATTTAATATTAGAAGATCAGATTGCTGATATGTAGATTCAATTAATTTGAATGTAATTGCAAAGAGTAAAATTGCAAATCGTATCAAATATAATTGATAAGAAAAATATAATTCTAGTAAGATAAAAAACAAAAACCCAGGTAGGTATTCAGCAAATATATATGTATAGAAAGTAAATAGAGAGTAAAAATTGTGTGAAAGGTAGTAAGTAAAATTTTCTCGGAGAGAGAGAGATCCCTTTGCACACGGAGTGAAATTTTAGTAATGGTGGTTTGAATTGAAAGAAAGCAGTGTAAAGCGACCCGGTGGCGACTTGATTGACGTCACCGCGATGGTCATCCTGAGTAATTATTTTTTGGGCTACTAGATAGCACGCAACTCGATTTTATTCAAATGCCAGTGGCGCTTGGGAGCGTCAAGGGGGCGAAGCCCACAATGTAGGTTCGCCGAAGGCGGAAACGCGCAGCTAGTACAATATATTTGAACTGAAGACTTTTTACTTTCTCTTACCTATGTATATATGTAATATATATAGAGAGAGAAAGTATTAGTTCATGTCAAAAAATTCGATGTCGAGATTTTTTGATGGATCTTCACGTTTTGAGGTCCCCTGAATCCAAAAAGTGGTTTTTCGCGACATGGTCTGTCTGTGTGTGCGCGTGTGTCTGTGTTCACTTTTAAGCATGAAGGAATTGAGCTAGGAGGTTGAAATTTTATATTTAAGTTAAACAACAACATTGGCCAAAAGTATTAGTACTTTACTGATGCTTAACTTTTCAGTTTTTTCCATTTTCTCAAAATTCGCTCTAACGATTTTGATTAAAATATCAAAAATGTAATTATTTTTTAGATGCTCTTTCAAATGTATATTCTCGTTTGCCCTCAAAATTGTTTGAAGCACACTTTACTCTTGTGCTTCATAGGAAAGATAGGAGAAATGGTTGCCATGGTAACAAAATATAAATATTTTTCCATGTTTATAAATTTGACATCTGAATTCAAATATTCCCTACTGCGGGAACTAAATACATGTCGACACAAAAAATCTGGTGTGACAAGCACAGTACACAACTTTCGATTACCGAAGGTAAAAAAGAGAGAAAGTTGTGTCTCTTCTCCAGTCACCTCAGACTTTTCCTGATGTTATATCCTAAATTAATTTTAATACCTGATACAATTCAAAATATATGTATATGATATCCAATAGCGGCTCGAGGATGGTTTCGACCAAAGCCGAAACGTAAGCTGTTGAAATATATTTTTAAAGAAAAAATTTTGGCTGCGTTTTTCTTCCAAATTTCATTCCTGATACAAATTTCACCAGTCATAAAATCCCTTATACTAAAGTATATTCTCATTTTGTGATTGAAATCTTCTGAAGACCACTTTACTCTTGTTCTCCATAGAAAAGATAGGAGAAATGGTTGCCATGGTAACAAAATATAAATATTTTCCCATACTTATAAATTGTACATCTTGAAAATCGAATGTAACGTACTGTCGGAAACTAAATAAATATATGTCGGCTCAAAAAATCTGGTGTGACGATGCACAGAACTCAACTTTTGAATACCAAGGTAAGAGAAAGTTATGTGCAGTGCGACAGTCACACCAGATTTTTACAAATAAGGAATTGAAATAAAAAAAAGCATTTTTATGTTCTTGTTTATATGCTTCTTTTTTTTTTCTTTTTTTTTTTAATCGAATTGGATTAATGAAATTGTTTATCCATCGATAAAATTGTTGGTGGCAATTTAATTTTATTTATTTGGCATACAATAAATAAATAGATAGAGAGTTTTGTGCATTGGTGCATGAATTGAAAAATTGAGCCTGATCCTGAACAATTTCAGAGCTCTGTTTTGCTGATGGATAAACAGCGAGCGAGTGAGTGAACAAATAATCGAACGAGTGAGCGAGAGACTGTTCGAACATTGACACTACTCCAAACATTGCTCTCTCTTTCTTTATCCTTGTAACTCGCTCTCTCTATCATTGACTCCCTCGCCTAGTGGCCGTAAACTTGATCTCTTTCGTAAATAGCGACAAACAAACAGAAAAAAATAATATTGGCCTAAAAAAATAAATCAAAATGAAATACTAGAATCGCCTTTAAATATATGGATAGAGTGTCGTTAACTGCTGAGGCCATTTAGGGTTTGCACTTTACTGTATTTACATTTAATTATTGATAGCTACTGGGAGATGTTCAACACGCTGATTCCTCGGGCCCTCCGCTCCTGAGGTTTCGCCACGCTTCTTGGTCTTTAACTTTATAAAGACAAATCGAATATTTAATTTGTTAAACAAGGGTCTGTGGCTCAGCGACATGGGCGTTGAAAAAGTCTTGTATGCTGTTGTTCATACCAAGATATGGGCAAAAATTCTATTATTGGCAGGATGTGAAAATGTTATTGTAGAACGTTAACTTTATAGAGCTTCAAAAATCATAGAGATTATTTTTTAATATATAATATTAACATTCCGTGTGTATTAATTTCAATTGACCACATAGACCCTAGCACAAAAAGCACAAACATATCTCGCAAACTTGATATCTTGAACCATATATTGACTGGCTAAAGAACAGTATATTTGAGCATTGATTGAAAAAATTGCATCCTTTTCAAACAACATCTCGATTCAAAAAATCTGGTCTGACAAGCACAGAACACAACTTTCCTTTACGAAGGGTAAGAGAAAGTTATGTGCTGTGCGCCAGTCTCACCAGATTTTTTTAAGATAAGAAAGTGATATTTTTTAATAAGCCATATAGGTATTTTTATTATTAATTGCCGCAGGCGGGTCCGCGCCCAGGAGAAAGGGGATGAGGCGGCTAGTTAAATAATATTTGAACGAAACGTCGACCAATACTTTTGAACCCAACTACGGTAATATTATACGTATTTATCGAATCTAAGAACCGTTATAAAAGAATATCAAATTTGTTAATAGCATGTCGACTTGATATTTAAAACCAAGATCAATCCAAATTGACAATTTTTTTTTTAATTGAATTTCAAAAGAAATTTGAGCCCAGCTGAGTTATAAATTAATTCATTATACAACAAGTTGACTAAATCATTCAAATAAATATAAATTCTTTTGACAGACACTTGGTGATGTTGTCCATGACGACATCGCGCATTCTTTTCCGATAACGCGTTCACCTTTAAAAAAAGAAGATGCCTGATGATGATGATGATAATGTTCATGCCACTTAGAGGTTTAGGTCATATTATTTAATAAACAATCTGATCTATTCTTAAATTCTTTTCGTCTATTATTATCATTTTGAAAAGAATTTTTGGCTGGATCAAACAATAGAGAACGTTCGCATATTCATGAGAGAGAAGAGATGATTACAAGCCAACAGTGTTTGTGGTGTCGGGATATTTAAACTAATTAATCTTCGGTAAATGGGTAGCGCTGATTCCAAAAATACCAACAATTTTCCAGATCAGAGATATAGAGAAAATTAAATTTTATCCTCTTATTTCTAGAGTTTTTAAGGCAAAATATGCAGATAGTTGAAATACATAGAAATATCAAGTTGCAGCCCAGTCGGAGGGGGTTTAGTGGTGCCTCAAACTACCAAAAGACATATTCGAATTTTTGCATTTTTTTTTTCACCTTTGGACACCCCTAAAAATTTTTTTATTTATTTTTTTTTTTAGTCGATTTGTGCCTCATATGAGCAGCAAACACAATAACAATATATTCATAGTGAAACAAAACAAACAGAACGTTCAGTAAAAACAACACAATACATACAGCAACACACATCAATACATGTTTTGCACCGCAAAAATCCGGGGCCGCTCACCGTCCCGGCACAGGCCCACTCAACAAGTCCCTCAGTCTGGATTGGAAAATCCCCAGACTTCCCGACAGCCGTACCTCTCGAGGGAGGGAATTCCACAGCGTGGTGGCCCTCACCAAAAAGCTGTCCGATGTTGAGGCATAATCAAATCCTCACGACATGATCTTAGGCCATGACCGGGTATGAACGATGAATTTCAGGAGTTCGTACAGATTACCATCCTCTGAATGCAAAAATCGTAGTACAGCTAATAGGAGATCCTTGCGATTGGAATGGAGTTAACTGCTAAAAACAAAAATTAATAACTTTAATATTAGAAAGCAATAATAATGAAGGACGAAAAATTTGGATCTGGGGGGAACCGCCCCCCTGGAACCTCTCTAGCTGCAATCATGACTGATATTTGTATATGATACAACGTTTCGCTTCACCCCAACTCCATATAACTCAGTAACTCAAACCCCGGAACATCTACTCTTTAACTGCCCGTTATACAGTCAGACAAGACATATTCTCAAAAAATCAGTCTTCTTCTATCTTCGTCTTAATCCTGGGGTGCGGGGTCGGCGGGAAAGGAGTCTGGGTTTTTTACGACCGGAAGAAATAGAACAGGCCGGCCCGTCGCACGGTCTGACGCCTGTTGAAAATATAGAAGGAAGGGGGAAAGACATGTAAAGAACAGAAGGACTGTCAGTCCCTGCTCGGGTAGCTCGTGGTCGCCGTCCACGTACCCACAAGATGTGAGCCCCTGAGCAAATTCTGAAAAAAATCAGTACCTCCTCGATTTCGTGATCCTCCCCAACTACAAAGAATACTGCCCTACATAATATAATACATTAATAGATTGAAAACATTTTTGACAATATAAGATAAAACCCTTACAAATTGTATCTGTCCCGGAGTTGTTAAAAGGGCACAATAAATTTATTGTGAGTTATTCATTGACTTCAAAATCAAATCTAATCAATTGAAATAGAAAATAAGTTAAGGCTTAAATTTAAATAACTTGTTAAAATATATTATATAGGCTACAGTAGAATTCCGATATTTCGTATCCCGATTTCAGGTTAATTCGTACAAATTTGCCCATTAATCCGATAATTCGTACCGAACCGTTCACCCCATTACCATACGAATGATCGGGATTCTACAGTATAAATATTTAAAAACGGATCAGATTAAATATTGTACAAATATTTGAAACTTTTATTAGGAGCTAGCAACAAATTATACAATTAACAATTGCAAATCCAAATCCATCATCCAGCGGATTTTTTTTATTTATTTATCAAATTTATCAGAAATCCTTCTCCAAAGATATAAATAAAAATGAAGGAAATATTCAGCGACACAAACTGTTCGAAACAACTCGGTAGGATTAACGCATTTTAAATAACTCGTTTCGTTTAATTCTGCATCTGATCTCACTTATGATCAAATAATTGAAATATGAGAAAAACATTTATGTCCGATAAAGAACATATTAGTCGCCCAACATGAATAAAGAAAATCAATCAATATATCCGAATATGTCGCAACTCTCCGACATGATAATGAAATTTGATTTCACCATATGAATGCAA
>JAKCPI010011337.1:0-35585 GCA_023213315.1 Euborellia annulipes
TTTTTCGAGAATTGGCCTGTCTCTTAATGTCAAAAAAAAGTGTTTTTCAAAAAGCGATTAATTTTATAAAAGATCGGTGAAAATAAAATGAAATGAAAAGTCTCAATGCTTAGGGCATTGTTTGCGCTCTATTTGTCGTTCGCATAATTTAAAAAAAAAAAAAAAAAAAAATTTAAACATATTCAATAATTGATATTTTTTTACCTCGATTAGTGATTCGTTGTAATCGTCAACGTCCTCGTTATAAATCTCAGTACTCGATTCTTCATCTGTTGAACTTGACTCATCGTCATATAAATAATCTTCCGATCCTCGGTTCCACTTGACGATATACCTGAAAACAAAAAGAAAAAAAAATATTATTTTTTCTTTACCATCCCACTTTTTCTTAAGCAATTGAACGAATACTCAATTGTAATTGGAGAAAAAATCAATAGGCGTAGTCAGGGAGGAATTTTGATTACAAAGACTAGATATCTATCGATATTTTTGGATGTACGGTGGGGGATAATATTAACTTCCACCCATGCAATTTTACTTGTAATTATTTCATTGTTTTTATAAAAGGAAATGAAAATCTTTATTGGATATTCTCTAGGTTTGAACCATTAATTCCCATTAAAAAATATATAATATTTTTTTTAAAAGAATGGAAACTAATCACAAGTAAAACGCATGGGTGGGACTCATATTGTCCCTCACTGTACAATAGCTGTTGATTTTGAAAGTGGGACAAGTCCATTTTATGAAATAATTGAGTTATGGCTAAATTAAAATAAAATTATTTTACCACCCCTAACTGCAAAAGAAAAAAAAAAAAAAAAAAAAAAAAAACAAATTTCAGACATTCTATAGTTCTTTAATTTCAAAAAATCATTCATTCTTGAAAATCGGTTAATTATTAACAGAATTTTTTTTTATTTTTTCTCTCTCAGCTGCTGAGGCCATTTGGTTAGAGTTATAATTGATATATACCAATGGCTACCAAGGGTTCTGATACCTCGGGATCACCAACCCGACGAATCGCCGCCCTTGACATCGCTTAACCACAAGGATTGTGGTGACTGTGTTGCTTTTCTCCGTTGCCAGGCCCGAAATTATAAACAAAAAATAATTATCAAAGTCAGGACCCATGGAACATGCTCTAACTTCTAAGGCATTTATCATAAAATATTTATTATTGCCTTTGATAACTCTTTTGTTTATAATTTCTGTTAATAATTAAAAGATTTACACGAATGAATGATTTATGAAAAGCTAAAGAGTTATAGAATATGTTTTTTTTTTTTTTTGCATTGGGCTGTCCAAAGTTGGAAATTTCGAAACCTCCATCCATGTTTTGCGTTTTAGATATTTGTATCAAAAAAAATAATACTTTTGAACAAGTACTAGTCAGAAAAATAACAAACAATACTTTAAAATATATTATCGATCATATTTTATAACGAAATGGCATGTATCGGGGGTTTCTAAACTTTATTGATAAGGGCTGGATTTAGGTTCTGTAGATCCCACAGTAGAACTTGTGCTGCCCTTATACTTCAAAAGAGACTTTTGTTGTTTGCTTTATACAAATCATCTCTTTTAAAAGATTAATTTCAAAATCATCGTTATATTCAAATGTTTTGGAAATTAAAAAGCAAGGATAACTATAAAATAAATTTGAGTGAGTGTCATATCTGTGTCACAAGTTGATCAAGACAATATGAAATTGATTCGACTTATCACAATTTACTTCAATTGAAGTGTGTGTTATGTAAAATTGAGAAGGCGGATTTATTATTAGCGTATGATTTAAAAAAAAAAAAAAAAAAAAAAAAAAAATATTGAAGTACAGTATAAGCATCCGAATAAATGCAATCTATAATAATCCCTTTTTTTTTTTTTTTAAACCCTTTTCGCCCCTCGGGGTTTGGTGTAGAGGTTAGCGTGCTAACCTCGTATACCAAAAGTCGCGGAGTTCGGACCCCAGGCACTCCGATGATTTTATTTAAGCCATTTGGATACCAAATGACTTAAATAAGAATGCCTGGACCCCCTAATATGTATAATAATCATTAACGGATATCGTTTAAAGTCTTAAATGGCCTAAGTTGCCGAAAAGACTGTGTGAATGTGAGTGTGAATGAGAAAAAAGTGTGAATGTTTTTTAATAAAAAAAAAAAAAAAACCCTTTTCGGCTACAGAGGCCATTTAGGGGTTATTTATTTATTATATAAATTTTTATATACATTGTACCGATGGCAACCGGGGGGCGTTCGACTAATCCCTTTTTAAAATTACAATTATTTAATATCCTAAAAGAAAAGAAAATTTAATATTTATATCATTAATTAGAGAATAATAATTGTGGGATTTAATTTTCTCAGTCTTTAATTTTCTTTAATAAATTTAATCCCTTTCTGGTATTAAGAAAAAAAAAAAAAAAAAAAAAAAAATCTGAAACTACTTGATGGATTTTTATCGTTTTTTACTTTCTCTTACCTATGTATATATGTAATATATATATAGAGAGAAAGTATTGGATTCATGTCAAAAATTCGATGTCGAGATTTTGATGGATCTTCACGTTTTGAGGTCCCCTGAATCCAAAAAAGTGGTTTTCGCGACATGGTCTGTCTGTGTGTGTGTGTGTGTGTGTGTGTGTGTCTGTCTGTGGGTCTGTCTGTGAACAAAATATCTCAAGAACGAAAAGAGCTAGGAAGTTGAAATTTTATATTTAAGTTAGGCACCCCCATGGGACGTGACACGAAGCTTTTGAACAAAATCGACCAAAAAGTACTAGCACTTTACTGATTCACTTTTTCAGTTTTTTTCGATTTTCTCAAAATTTGCTCCAACGAATTTTTTTTAAAATTCAAAAATCAATTATTTTTTAGATTCTCTATAAAATGTATATTCTCATTTTGTGATTGAAATCTTCTGAAGACCACTTTACTCTTGTACTCCATAGAAAAGATAGGAGAAATGGTTGCCATGGTAACAAAATATAAATATTTTCCCATACTTATAAATTTTACATCTTGAATTCAATTGTACCCTACTGTCGGAAACTAAATACATGTCGACACAAAAATCTGGTGTGACAAGCACAGTACACAACTTTCGATTACCGAAGGTAAGAGAAAGTTGTGTGCTGTGCGCCAGTCACACCAGATTTTTTTTTTTTTTTATTTACTTAAAGCTCGATATTATTTTTGGGAAAACTCATTTAGAGATGAACTTTAAAGGAAAGCAAGATTGCACAATTTTTTATTGTCAAAAATGAAAATTTTTTCAATTTTCAAAAACTATTATTCTGGTTAACTTTCTTGATGTGTGACATTTAAACGTTTCGACTGCATTTTAGCCTTCATCAGAATCTTCAATAGCTTTCCATGTACAAAAATACATTTTTTTTTTTAATTGATGTATTTGAAATGTAGGCAACTAAGAATGAAACAAAGCCACAAAATAAAACTTTTTCTATTTTCATGACTACATTATTAATATCCAAAATTTATATTATATTAACTTTTATAATGTAACGTTTAAATAAAGGCATTCAAAGCGTTAACCAGAATAATAAGTCTCTGGAAATAGAAGAAATTTTCATTTCAACTTCAACTTGCACAAAACTACAAAATTTACTCATGCCTTTGTTTATTATTATTTTAAACCGAAGGTTAAGAAATCGAATTTGAAATGCTACAGTCCTCGGAATCCATTTAATTGCTTCTTTTTTCGTTTATATAACACTTGAATCCTTAATAAGCAACGCACGAAACGAATTCGAAATGTCATTAAATAATTAAATCAATATTGCATTTTTTTTTGTTCGAATATTCCCTAGTTAGTTTTTTTTTTTTTCACTTGACAAACCAAATTAGCATAATTGGTCGAATTAAACACTTGTTACATGGAGAAAAATTCAGATAGGCGGATATCAAAATAAATAATGACTCAAATTCTTGGGAATTCCTTGCTGGCAAATTATTATAAGTCAATATTTTTTTATTTATATAATAATTCGATTATGATAATATGAAAGGAGAAGGAGGCGAACTTTGGCCTTTGAGAGATTATTTTCGGAATGTCATCGGAGTAAGGAGATTTTATAGACAAAAGTGTCCTTATTGTTTGAATTCATTTAAATATATGATTATAAATCGAAGGACTTATTTGAGTTGACGAAATGACAAAAAATTTTGAACTCATCCTGGATTTTGGATTGAAATTCACCAGTCAAGAAGGATTTAAGATTCAAATTGGAATTACTTTTTCAAAAGGATTTAGTATCTGGATTTAAAATTTACAAAAAAAAAAAAGAAAAAATTTCCCCTTAACGACCCCTCCCCCCTCTCTCTCCCCCACGACTTAAGTTTAATCCGTAAAAATAAAATAGGCCTAATCAATTTTATTAAAGGATCTGATCTAAAAATAAGATTTGAAATCCAGGATCTGGATATAAATTTAGTTCTAATTTATGATTTGTATACTTTTCAAGTTAGTGAGATTAAATCAAGAATTTTATGAATATACATCTGGCTAGATGGCATATGCCGGAAGTCAATAAGGCTAAGGAGAAGAAGAAGAAGAAGAAGATAGTGGATTGTTTTATAATCAAGAAGGGGCAAATTATATTAGAAAAGTAAGCAAATTACAAATTACTTTTCAAAGTACATTTGTTGAAAGAGGTAAAAAACAAGAAGAAAATGCAGCCAATGTAATTTATTTATTGATATTCAGCCCAAGGCTAACGTTTCGATCTTAGGTTTGGACTATCATCAGAGCTGGGACTGTGCCAAAAAATCATATATACTTTCCCAGAAACGGGAGGGCCTCATGTGCGATAATGAGATACTTTAAATAACAAAATCTGCTATTATTGTTAACATTGTAAGATCGCATTTGGAATTTCCGCCGTTGATCTGGGATCCTCTGTATGCCACCCAAATCAATGGGATTGAAAAGCTCCAGAGAAACTTTTTAAAACACATGTTTTATGTAAAGTTCGGTCTCCCTGCTACTCATATAGGATATGAACAACTACTCGAGATCTTCGAGTTCAAGAGTCTCTCCGAAAGAAGGAGGGACTCAATTTATAGTAATATCTGTGATCTGTTGGGCAATCGCTGGGATTGCTCTGAATTATTGGCCAGTATTGGATTTAGGGTTCCAGCGTTTGCTCTCAGATCTGGATCCCTATTTTACTTAGCTCCAATTAAAACTAGGATGGGAGAAATTTCTCCAGTTTTTAAAATGATCTCCGAGTATTCAAGGAGGGAGGCCGGACTAACGAACTAAACTATAATACAATTTTCGTTTTTTGTAATTTAACTTTCCCTATAATGGAAGTAAATTTCTGTTGGGAATTTTATGTAAATAAATAAATAAAAAATTTAAATTTAAATGCCCTTTTCGTTATATGTGAGAGGATCCAGTCGGCTTTCGAAGCACGATGACACACACCTCAAACCCAACCGGCCTCTGGCCGTAGCCATCTACCGGCACCCCGTGAAGTTACATCATTTCCTATCTCTAACTCCTCCTCTTTCGTCTCTAGCTGGTGAATTAATCCTTATTTCTGGATCCTTTTATCCAACTTCTTCTATGATATGGAAGGAAGTCCTAGTTGAGGAGGGACTCCCTTAGCACCGACTCCTTTCGAAGAATACATCACTTAAGAGGGAACCTTCTTTACGTCCCTTCCACAGGACGGGGATGTCACAGCAACTCCCTCTCCTCGTAGAGTTGCCTGAGGGATATTGTGGTGAGATCCTATATTCCAATCCGGTGCCTCCTTGAGGATTTGTTTACATTAAATTAATATTTTTATTTAATGAAAAATCTCGCACGCCAAAGATTTGAACAGGGATCTTATTTGTAGAAGCCGACACCCTAGCCCGCAACACCACCGAGCCCCTTCATTTGTTTATTGGATTTGTAGTTCTCTATTCTTCTAATCGTTTTATTTATTACTTTCTCTTACCTCTATATATATGTTAATATATATAGAGAGAGAAAGTATTGGATTCATGTCAAAAAATTCGATGTCGAGATTTTGATGGATATACACGTTTTGAGGTCCCCTGAATCCAAAAAGTGGTTTTCGCGACATGGTCTGTCTGTGTGTCTGTCTGTCTGTCTGTCTGTCTGTGTGTCTGTGAACAAAATATCTCAAGAACGAAAAGAGCTAGGAAGTTGAAATTTTATATTTAAGTTAGGCACCCCCATGGGACGTGACTAGGGATACGGTATCGAAAGAAAAGTATCGATACTTGTACTTGGTATCGTATCGAAAGGAAAGTATCGATACCAGAAAGTATCGGATGAAAGTATCGATACCAATAGGTATCGAGTATTTTTTGAAAGTATGAGTATTTTTCCTCTTTTTTAAGTTTTGTCGGCATCTTAGGCTCCTGACGTCGTTCAAAAGGCCCAACGGAAGATCAATGGGGTATACTGGTGTTTAAAAAAATCTTGAAAATTCAAAATAAGAGCCGTTTTAGAGCACATTTTCTATTAAAAAATTTTTTTTTCCTCAATATATCTAAAACTGTGCCTGATGGAAAAATTCTAACTACATATCTGAATTCACTATAAAAAATGAACTAAATTCACTAATCAGATTGCTTGTGAAGAAAACCTTTTCGACCAGTATTTTTATTAGTTTATATATTGGCCTTTCTATGTAATATTTGAGCACTTTTAAATTTAGTAAATACAGTTTGCATTAATACAAAAAAAATTAAATTAGAAATTTAATGTTATTAAAATGAAGGGTTTTTATTAAAAAGTATAAAATTTTCCATTATTAATAAATAATTATTAGGATTATGATGGAATAAAGTCTATCCCAAAAATATCGACCTTTTGCTTTATATCAACTTAATATTTATATCAAGAGAAAAAAGAATATGCGATATTCTTTGGCAGAATCGCAATTAAAATATTTATATAACGTTTAAAGTCTGTCTATATGGCCTAAGATGCCGAAAAAACTTAAAAAAAAAATGATATTTGAATGAGTACTTTTCATTCGATACCGGCAATCAAGTACTCATATGAGTAAAGTATCGAAAGAAAAGTATCGAGTAAAAAAAGTACTAGTATCGAAACAAAAGTATCGATACCAGGAAGTATCGATACTTTTTTCGTGTCCCTAGCCGTGACACGAAGCTTTTGAACAAAATTGGCCAAAGAGTACTAGTACTTTACTGATGTACTTTTTCAGTTTTTTTCGATTTTCTCTAAATTTGCTCCAACGATTTTTTTTTAATTCAAAAATCAATTATTTTTTTAGATTCTCTTTAAAATGTATATTCTTATTTTGTGATTGAAATCTTCTGAAGACCACTTTACTCTTGTACTCCATAGAAAAGATAGGAGAAATGGTTGCCATGGTAACAAAATAAATATTTTCCCATACTTATAAATTTTACATCTTGAAAATCGAATGTACCGTACTTGTCGGAAACTAAATACATGTCGACACAAAAAATCTGGTGAGACAAGCACAGTACACAACTTTTTTTATTTCTGTTTTAATTGTTTCCAAGAAAACATATATGTCTCTCTCGCTCTCTCTCTCACTTGCAAACATTATCGTCTCTCTCTACTCTTTTTAAATTCCCTTTCCACCTTATCTTCGCATAGAAACAATGTTAATTTCCTATAGGGATTTGTATGTTAATTTCGATTCAAAAGGGGGTCCCCTTTGGAACTTTTTACGCATTTAAAATTTTTTTTTCCAATTCTTATGAAATTTTGTATTTATTTACGATTCTATATTGTGTATAAAATGTCCAAATATGAGATTAAAATTTTGAAAAATAACCATAGTTTATTTGAAGCAGTCAACATTTAAAAATGCAAGTTTGAAACTAAGGTGCTATGGGAAACTAAATATATCTCGACACAAAAATCTGGTGTGACCAGCACGGTGCACAACTTCTCTTACCGAAGGGTAAGAGAAAGTTGTGTGCTGTGCTGGTCACACCAGATTTTTTGTACTGTATTTCGTGAAATTTTAATTAAATATTTAATAAATAGAGGACCCCGCAAATCCAATCGGGTCCCGCACTTATTGGATCGCACACACAGGGCGTATTCCTTCATTCCATCGACGATGTTTTTATTTTCTGATTATTATACTATCCATCATAATATTTCTTCTTATTATTAGATAAATCTTCTTTATTCGATACTTAGATGAGAATAAATCATTTAATTTCAATATATATTAAATATTGGCAGCCAATACACATTCCAGTCTGATGATATACGTATGTGAAATATTTTTTTTTTTTAAATCCTCAAGGAGATAGATGAACGAAGGGGGGGAGGAAGCAAAGAACGCATTTTGTTATTATATTACGATGATAAAAAAAAAAATCAAATCCGAATTCTACAACAAATTTGTTGCTTTAAATTCACAAAAATATAAACGATCGAGTTAATTAGCGTTTCCGTACTAGAGTTGTGTTGACGTGTGCTTGACACGCACAAGGTCCCTCCCCCCCCCCCCCCTCATATTCTTTTAATTGTTTCTGTGATTATTAACGATAAGAGAGAGAGAGAGAGAGAGTGAGTGTCCATCTGCTTTTGCGAAAAACAATCCCACCCGACCGACATACATTTGCATTTGCGCTGTATTCATCAAAGTTTATGTAATTTATTTTCATTATAATGAAATTAAATTAGAGA
This sequence comes from Euborellia annulipes, assembly GCA_023213315.1. Lineage (NCBI taxonomy): Eukaryota > Metazoa > Arthropoda > Insecta > Dermaptera > Anisolabididae > Euborellia > Euborellia annulipes. Next base: position 8,689 of record JAKCPI010011337.1, read on the forward strand.
GACACACACAGACTGGCTGACTGGCCTTCATTCTCAATAGTATAATTTGCTTCTTTTTTTTTAATTTTAACATGTGGACATCACACAAAATACAATCACCTTAAAAATAAATGTATTTTTTTTACTTTCTCTTACCTATGTATATATGTAATATATATAGAGAGAGAAAGTATTGGATTCATGTCAAAAATTCGATGTCGAGATTTTGATGGATCTTCACGTTTTGAGGTCCCCTGAATCCAAAAAGTGGTTTTTGCGACATGGTCTGTCTGTGTGTGTGTCTGTCTGTCTGTGTGTCTGTGTGTCTGTGAACAAAATATCTCAAGAACGAAAAGAGCTAGGAGGTTGAAATTTTATATTTAAGTTAGACACCCCCATGGGACGTGACACGAAGCTTTTGAACAAAATCGACCAAAAAGTACTAGTACTTTGCTGATGCACTTTTTCAGTTTTTTCGATTTTCTCAAAATTTGCTCCAACGATTTTTTTTAAAATTCATATATCAACTATTTTTTAGTTGCTCTTTAAAATGTATATTCTCATTTTGTGATTGAAATCTTCTGAAGACCACTTTACTCTTGGACTTCATAGAGAAGATAGGAGAAATGGTTGCCATGGTAACAAAATATAAATATTTTGTCATACTTATAAATTTTACATCTTGAAAATCGAATGTACCATACTGTCGGAAACTAAATACATGTCGACACAAAAAATCTGGTGTGACAAGCACAGTACACAACTTTCGATTACCGAAGGGTAAGAGAAAGTTGTGTGCTGTGCGCCAGTCACACCAGATTTTTTTTCCTTATCTTTCTTTCTTCTCTTGAAATATTGTGTTTATAACTTAAATTGAAAAAAATATCAGATTGAATTTGTAATTTGTTCTTTGACTTTGAATTACAAAAACAGTGGAGCGAATTTCGAGAAAATCGAAAAAAAAACAGAAAAAGTACATCAGTAAAGTACTACTACGTTTTAGCCGATTTTGTTCAAAAGCTTCGTGCCACGTCCTAGGGGTGTACCTAACTTAAATATAAAATTTCAACCTCCTAGCTCTTTTCGTTTTTGAGATATTTTGTTTACATACATACACACAGACAGACAGACAGACAGACCATGTCGCGAAAACCACTTTTTTGGATTCAGGGGACCTCAAAACGTGTATATCCATCAAAGTCTCGACATCGAATTTTTGACATGAATCCAATACTTTCTCTCTCTTTATATTTGAATTCCGACCTTAGTCCTATTTGGACTTTGGTCTACATATATACAAGGTATTTTTTTTTTTACATTAGTAGAAAAAAAACAAACAAACAAGAAAGTCATTTATTTTCCTCTTCTTTCGCTATTTCTTCCCAAAAAATACCATAACGCCAAAGTTTTCTTTTCCGGGGCCTTCTTCAGGATATCTTACCTTCCCTAGTTCCTCCAGGTGTTGCTTTAGGTGATCCGGTACTCTCATCTTGAAGCATAGATATCGCAGGATGTGTTCCGGGCTTTCCTCTTCTCTACTGCACATTCTGCAGCTTGTGTCCTCCCACCAGGTTTTTCCTCCTCGGAGGGAGTTGCCACATCTAATTCTCGCCCAAATCTCCCTGTTCTTCTTGCCTAGGGTTGTCCCCTCCCCTCTCCCGGTATCTTCTTAATTTCTTTATATACCCTGCAGTATCTTGACGAGTCTACTCTCCTCCAGCAATCTGGCCACTCTTGGTCCATCTTCTTCGCTATTAGATCTCCTATTTCTCTGATCGACTCACCAATGTTGTTTCTCCACATTGCGTCAATCAGGCCAGTGCTTCCAAGTTCAGGATTTCTTTGAGTTCTCTGACCCACCTTCCTGAATTTCTATTTTTTAATCCCCTTAGGGTTTCTCTTAAACATACGGCCATCGGTCTTTTTCCATCTTCATTACTCTGATCAAGTATTTCATATTAACTTTGCCCATCAACCGTAGGTTGGGCAGGTAAAGTTAATGTAATCGTAAAAAAATCGAAATTTTTCTGAAGCTGCCAAAATGCGTTTTGAGGTCCCCAGAATCCATTCAAGTAGTTTTTGGAAGGATGTCTGTCTGTATGTCTGTGTGTCTGTATGTCTGTGTGTATGTCTGTGGTAATATTTTTCGTCAACGAAAACTCAAAAACTATTCACCCAATTGTTTTGAAATTTTGTACACATAAACTAAAGGTAAAACTCAAGAACTGAAAAGCTTTTGGTAAACATTGGACCATTAGGGGGGCTCTAGGGGGGGGGCAATATTTTTTTCTTACATAACCTATAATTTTTTTTTTATATATTCAGAAACTAGACTTTCTCCCGAGTAAAATGATATATAATATTTGTATTCTAATTTGTCATAAATTTGTTAAAAAATCATTTAAATTCCACAATTGTGCATAGCAACAGAGCAAAATCAAAACAAATAAACAAACGCGTTGCGTTATTTCTTTGAATAATGGGGGGGGGGGCAAAGTTGTGCGCTCGGCTTAGTCCGACACTTTATTTTTTTTTTTTCAAATGTTCTTGTGTCGACACTTAACCTCCCTGATTTCAATTTCCAAATATAATCTGGTGTGTCCCGTCTGAGTCCTAACACCGCTTTAACGCATTTTGCGTAAACTCTTTTCCATCCGCACATTTCTTGGCCAAACGTTGTCGAGGATTCCACTATACTTTCATATTGGGTGAACATTTTTTTAACACTGCTTAACTCACTTCTTCTCCATATACCCCAAAGCTGGTTCAGTGCTGTTTGTCCACTCGCTGCCCTTTCCTTTAGGTGATGGTTCGGGTTTCCTATTGCTATAAACCACGGGCCCAGGTATTTAAATTTTTTCACCTTTTCTATTTCATTTTCTTGCATATCATATTCTTCGTTTTCTCTGCATTTACCTCTAGATTATTCTTATCTGTATACTTCTCTAAAATTTTAATCATTTGTCTTAGCTCCTTATCTTCCTCCGCGATTAACACTACATCATCTGCAAATAGTTCTCTCTCTCTATATTAACATATAATTATATATAGGTAAGAGAAAGTAAAAATAATAGAGTTAACGGCGTGACACCACCAGATTTTTCACGTAGCATTGATGTTTTTTTTTTTTGTCATCCATTAAATCATACTTATTCCTAGCGAAATATAAAGCCCTAAAAAATCCCCCGATCTGCATTGGGTGGACAAACATGTGAAGGCCAGGCCGCCGCCGCCTGGCAATAAACAACAGACTTAACGAGAAGTCCATATATCATGGCCGGCATTGAATCTGTCCAAAGAAATTTACGCGACACCAGGAAATTGGGTTTTTATGTCTGATTATAGAGAGACAGACACTTTGATTGTTATCGACCCTGAAAAGTATTTAAATCTCATCAAAAAAAAGGGTGAAAATCTTATCAAGAATAAAATAAATTCTTCTTGGCTTTATTAGGAAATTATGTCAGTGTTGTAAGCGGCTTATAACGCTAACGTCAAGCGTATTTACTAATAAAGTTTTGAAGATGGTGTTTTGCAAAATTGTTGATAATTTTACTTATAATAATAATAATCTGTATTCATTAGGTTTCTGGATTCATAGAATACACAACTGCAAAGAATACTTAAATATTTCTCTGTACATCTCCAATGGGAGAAATCGTAACTTTAGGAATTAATAACTCAAAAAGTTATAGAAATTTCGGGACCCGAGTATTTTTCCGGGACTCTCCATAATGTCCTCTATAAGACTGCAAAATTTTGTTACAAAATTCCAACGGGAAATTGGTCAAACAGAGCGTGACAGACCGCTTAGATAAATACTGTAGAACGTTTCGACTGCTTATTTTGCAGTTGTTTTCAAGTACTGTGCAGCCTTACTCCGAACTAACCTTTACGGGACACATACGTGAAGTTAGTAGCATTTTATATGCAATGAAGTTAGCAACATATATATTCATCCCCATGGAGTTAGACACCATCATCACAGCAAATGTATCTAAAAAGTATTTTAAAATTAAATATACAAATTAAACACTTGGTTATTTGTTTCAAAGGTTTTATTAATTAAAAATTAACACTTAATACGTATTTCGACAATTTCTTGTCATCATCAGAAGTGATTACATTCTAATACATGAAATACATGTAGATACAGCATATACTATATATATACACTAGAAGCAGTGGTACCAACTGCAATACATCAAAGTAACAAGAATATGTTGCCAACATAACTCAATATGAACTTAATTAATATAACAAAATTAAAAGACATACAATAAAAAGGAAATTAACATATAAAAATTTTTTTAAAAATATAAATAATGACAATAATAATTAATACTCAGCTCAAACAATTTTTTTTTTTTTTTTTGTGCACATATATATATATATATACATTCGAAAAAATTCACGTCGTGTAAATATACTAAAATTTTGAAAACAAAGGAGTTTGATGCAAATCTAATTGTTCATTCATTAAATTTTCATTATTTTTTAAAGACTTTTGAATTTCTAAAGCCTCCCAAAGGTCCAATTTTAGTCCTTGGGAGCTTTGTGAATGAGTTTTATATCATCCATCGAACATGAATGTCCATTCTCTATAAGATGTTTAGCCACATTCGAATTTTCACCTTTATATTCGAATGTGGCTAATCATCTTATTCCATTCTCTATAAGATGTTTAGCCACATTCGAATATAAAGTGTGAAAATTCGAATGTGGCTAAACATCTTATAGAAAATGGACATTCAGTGTTAGATTTGTATGATTTAAATTTCATTCACAAAATGTTTCAACGAGAACCAACGGTTGGAAGTTTAAATCTTACTAAAAAGTATGATTATTAAAATAATGAAAATTTAATGAATGGACATTTAGCATTTGCCATTAAAACCTCCCTATTTATTTAAATTCGGTAGCCATTTTAGTTGTATATTTTTGTCCCATGAAACGGGTTGCGAACACGCGACCCTTGGTACAGAAGACCAGCAAGCTAGCCACTACACCAAAACCCGAGGGCTACAATAAATTTGTGGACTTGATTCAGTCAAAGTTAGTCCACTTCACTTCTCCTAAAATCAAGTGTAACAACAACACTAATAAAAGATAATTTTGATATTAATCGTATTTTATTTTAGTTAGTAATTCATTATACAAATTAACTAGAGGGAATTATAACGTCTCGGCTACTATTTCAACAGCCGTCATCGGGTGATGCATTCACCTAACTGCGTTAGTGTCTGCTTTTTGAAGTGAATACATCACCCGATGACGGATAAATTACTATTAATGACAAAAATGTCTTTTATTACTTATGATGAGCAGCTATATATTAGTATAAAGTGGCTCTTATTTGGAATTTTTAGATAGCTAAAAATATGAAAATTATTTATTTAGTAAAAAAAAAAAAAAAAATCTGGTGTGACTGGCGCACAGTTATCAATTATAGAGCCACTATCACACCATTATAAATCATAACGTTGACTTTATTCGTGAGAATGTCTAATTTCAGAATAGAAAAAAAAATAACAAAAACTACAATATTGATAAAGGAGCTCAAACTGCCTTTGGCAGCCAGCGGAAATAAAATCTTTTATATTATTTCATCGACGTTTCGGGAGCGCGTCGCTCCCATCTTCAGGACGAAATAATTATCGCCAAAGAGTTGGAGAATTTTATAATCTATTCACAACAAATATTATTCACAAAACGTATGTTGTGCCAAGTATTTAACAAAATAGCAATTGTATGATGTGTTAATTAGGATAGTAATTGTACGTGTTAATTAGGATTAACACATCATACAAATGCTATTTTGTTAAATACATACGTTTTGTAAATAATATTTGTTGTGTATACATTATAATATTCTCCAACTCTTTGGCGACAATTATTTCGTCCTGAAGATGGGAGCCACACTCTCCCGAAACGCCGATAAAATAATATAAAGGTTTTTATTTCTCCTGGTTGCCTTGAAACAAGGAGAATAAAAACTACTGTGCAATCACAACCCATTTGGTTTTTATGTCTTTTTTAGCATAAATTAATAAAAAAAAAAAGAAAAGCAATTTGAAGCTTTTGTCTTTGTTGGGAAAGGTTGTGGTTTGTCTTTGTATCCGGCTTTGAGTCATCCATCTGTCTGTCTGTCTGTCTGCAAATAGCAAGCACTTCCTCGCATCTGGGCCAAGAAGGCGGCGCTTCCGTCCCGTGATTCAAAACCCCCGATGACGTCACAATTACTACAAACGACATTAAAGTTAATCACCTTTTAAGGGGCATTGTACATTGTATAGGAAATGTCCAATTTTATTTTTATTTTTTTTTTTTAACGATAATTAATATAACATGACTTATCGTAAAAAGGGACGGGAAGTCTCATGTGTGATGCGATGATTCAGATTTTGTTGGCTTTTTTGTTTGTTATTGTATTCTAATTAATAGCATCTTTCTTGCTTGATTTTATTGCCTAGTAACGACAGATGGTTTAAATATATTTCTGTGGATGATTTCGTTAAAATAAGATCGTCTTTTGAAATTATTCTGACGAGGACTTTGAATTGTGTTGAGAAATACGGAAATCATTCAAGCTTAGCTAAGTTTCAATCAATTTTATTTATTTGTTAAAGTAATAGATTTTATACAGTAGAGACGATTTGAAACTTAAAACAATACTTTCTCTCTATATATATTTCATATATAGGTTAATAGAAAGTAATATGAGGGGTACAAATAAAACACTCGGTAATTTGTAATAACTTGAAACAACTAACCGAGTGTTTTCATTTGAATATTTGAATTTTTTTAATTCTATTTAACAAATAAATCACATCATACTACTTTTTTGAATAAGGATCATTTGCATAATATCGCTTGCTGAATAATACAATACAGCCAAACAACTAAAAAAAAAAAATCATATAATGGCGTTTCTATAAAAAATTAGAAAGGTTTTTACATAGTAGCTGCCACAAAATTATCATACTATAATATAAAGCGCTAGCGGCTGACTTCCTGTCCCTGTGTGTATGTGCCTGTCAGGGCGCTGATTGGCCAGAAAAAAGAAAGTGGAGTTAGAAAGGAAAATTTAAACTAATTCAGAGAGATGAACGAGAAATGAAAACGCTGGAGGTATTTTCAGGCCAAATTTTAATACCACTATATAGTCGACGTTTCGGGAGACTTAACGCCTCCCTTCATCAGGACTCTTTCTATGTTGTAATCGATGGATACAGCAAGACGAACCTCCTTTTGATGACAATTGATGATTAGGAAACCTCCAGCGTTTTCATTTCTCGTTCATCGATCTGCACCAGGCTTTCCTAATCATCAATTGTCATCAAAAGGAGGTTCGTTTGCGTATCCATCGATTACAACATAGAAAGAGTCCTGATGAAGGAGGCGAAGCCGAACGTCGACTATATAGTGGTATTAAAATTTGGCTAAATATCCAGCGTTTTCATTTTGTTCATCGATCGCACAGGCTTTCCTAATCATCAATTGTAATTCAGAGAGGGAAATTTAAAACCTTAAAATGTTGCAATTGCTCGCCAACGGGGAGCAAGGGGTCTTATATTACGAATCTAAAATTTCTGTTTTTTTTTTCAGGTATAGGCTGATGTACGGCGGGATCTAAAGGAATTCTCAGAAGATTAAAACAAACCAGAGAGAATTTATTGGTTGACGAGGATGCATCCTAATAGAAAATTGTAAATCTAATGTATTGTATTAAATTTCAGACAGATATAGTTCTGATGAAGGCCTACTGTTGGCCGAAACGACAGGATGCATCCTCGTCAACCATTATATTCTCTCTGCTATGAATTAATGGTTTGATTTAATCTTCCGACAATTCCTTTAGATCTCGCAGTCCATCGGGTGAACCTGAAAAAACTACATAAAAATTTAGATTCGTATATTAATAATATTTTGATAATGGTTTTTTACTTTCTCTTACCTATATGTATATGTAATATATATAGAGAGAAAGTATTGGATTCATGTCAAAAATTTGATGTGGAGATTTTGATGGATATACACGTTTTGAGGTCCCCTGAATCCAAAAAAAGTGGTTTTCGCGACATGGTCTGTCTGTCTGGGTTCATTTTTAAAGAATGGAGGAATTGAGCTAGGATGTTGAAATTTTAATACAGTAGAGTCCCGTTAATCCGAACTAATTGGGACCGAGGGTCGTTCGGATTATCGGGAAGTTCGGATTAACCGGAATTGTAAGCTTGAATTAGTTAATTTTGATAATGAAGTCGTATTTATAACGTTGTAAACCGTGAAACTTGTCGGTGATATTAAACTCTAAATGAATATTTCATAATATTTTTTTTAATTAGGCCTAATAAAATAAAGTTCCTTTAATGTCTAATTTTCATTTATATTCCTCTTAAAAAAAAAAAAAAAAAATCGTACGCAAAAAGAGTTCGGATTAACCGGAAGTTCGAATTAGCGAGGTTCGGATTAGCGGGACTCTACTGTATTTAACCCCTATTGGGCTTGAAAATAAGTTGTGTGCTGTGCGACCATCACACCAGAATTTTTTTTTCGATTTTCTCAAAATTCGCTCACGTATAATTCAAAATATATTAATAAATATTCCAATGTTTATAAATTTTACATCTTGAATTCTAATATATCGGCGGAAACTAAATATATCTCGACACAAAAAATCTGGTGCGACCAGTCACAGCAGATTTTTTGAAAAGCAGCAGTTGCAAAGGTTAACAACCACTGCTCTTAATAGTCTTCTTAAAAAAAAAAAAAAAAAAAATTTTATCGTCATTCCTTTAGTATAATTAAAATGATAAGTATTATCGTTAACACACTTAAAATGAAGAGTTAAATGTAAAGAGACTATGTTTTAAATATGTTAACGAGTAGTTGGAGTTGTTTTACTTTTTTATAGCTACTCGCCTTGTCGGTTACACTTTTTTTTTTTACCTACCACTTTATTTACTCTAGAGAATTTAAAATCTACTAGCCGCGGCACCCGCCAGCTGGCTCGAGCCCCCCTACGGTGAACCCTCGCCTTTTTTTAAATTTAATTATGGTCTTTTTCGGCATCGAAGGCCATTTAGACCCCTCCCTTTTTTTTTAAATTGATTTGTAGCAAATTCAATTTAAATAAATTTTGTCGCTTGGGATGGGATGCGAACCCGCGACCCTTGGTCCAAAAAGCACTCTAAGCTCTACACCAAAGTCTGAGGGCCCTTTAGGAATTAATAACTCGAAAAGTTAAAGGAATTTCGGGACCCTGGTATTTTTCCTGGACTCTTCATAAACGTCCTCTATAAGACAGCAAAATTTCGTTTCAACGGGAAGTTGGTCAAACAGAGCGTGACAGACGGACAGACGTACACTCGGCTATTATAAAAATTGAATCCAATAATTTTTTTTTTTTTAATTTAAACTCTCGACCGTAGGCTCTATTTGAAACATTGAATTAAATAATATTTTAAAAGAGACACTAGCTGATTATGTTTCCAAGTTTTTATTGGTGAATTAATTACTTATCAAGTGTGACAGAGTGTAATATCGAAAAGTGCATTAATTCACTTCAGCAAATCAAACTTGGAAGATTACTCCTTAATAAATAGCAAGTTCTTAAAGCAATATTTCAATAAAAAACACAAATATTTTTCATTTTCAGGATTTTTTATTCATTTGATGAATGTGTGTGCACATATATTCCACCAGTTTCGGTCAATCAAATGACCATCATCAGATCTGCACACACAGTCATCAAATGAATAAAAAATCCTGAATATGAAAAATATTTGTGTTTTTTATTGAAATATTGCTTTAAGAACTTGCTATTTATTAAGGAGTAATCTTCCAAGTTTGATTTGCATAAGATCCTCTTACAACCTCCAATTATTGTTAATTCACTTCATCTCGTGTATCATTTAAAATATTAATCATTAATTTTAATTTAGCCCGGGAACTTGGCAACGTAGTGGTGATTAAGCGATACAATCTCGGTTGGGTGACCCTGAGGAATCAGCGTGTGGAACGTCCCCCCGATAACCATCGTTATTATCAAATTAAATACAACGAGCATTTATATCCCGGATTTTTTTGAATCCCCCAATCGAAAGAAGATATTATAAATGGGCGGTAGCCCGAGAGCCCCCCCCCCCACCCCAGCGACGTCAAAACCTCAAAACATTGACATCAAGAGATGGGTCTTGCTCTGATCTCGTTTATATGAATGATAAGAAAAGTTTTTAAATTAGGTCAAAATGATAATCTTATGCTTATGGAATTTGTTTTTTAAAAAGAATATAAAATAAAAAATAATATTCTTCTTTTCTCTCTCTCCCTCTTTTCCTTGTCTTCTCTTATGACTTGTTACAAGTTACTTGTTGTTGTTGTTTGTTAGTATTTGTCGCCCGGAGGCGAGCATCTCTCAATTGCAACTTTTCAAATTCCGTTAGTCAGGCTTGTAATTTATTCACTGTGATAACGTTATTTAAAATAAATAGCTGGAAGAGAGAGAGAGAGAGAGAGAGAGATGCTCGGTCGTTTGGCGAGTTTTTAGCTTATTGAATGAATGACACAATGCGACTTTATATCTCTCTGTTTGCATCTCAAGGGTGCCTGCCAACTAACTAATAAATAAACAAAAAGAAAAAAAAAATATTTGGTCCTCGGAATGATTCGGGGAGATGATAAACTTTCTTTATTTTTTTTTTATAAGTTTTTAAATACAGTAACTTCTCTTTGATTTGGATTTCGAGTCTAAATCCTGAATCGCATCGTATTTAGGGGATTGCGATCCCCTATTTGTAATTGTATTGAGCAAAACAAAATATTTTAGAAGTTAAAGTTTAATATAAATTGTCTACGAAATAATCTGGTGTGACTAGCCGCGCAGCACACAACTTTGTCTATACCTACAATAATTAAAAGTTGTGTTCTGTGCATATTACACCAGATTTTTTGCGTCGACATTTATTAAATTTATGCCGATATATTAGAATTCAAGATGTAAAATTTATAATCATGGCAAATTTTTTGTTACCGTGGACTCCTATCTAGTATAAGAGTAAATTGTGCTTCAAACAATTTGAAGAACAAAATGAGAATATACATTTTAAAGAGCATCTAAAAAATAATTGAATTTTAATCAAATTCGTTGGAGCGAATTTTGAGAAAATCGAGAAAAAAAAAGTAAAATACTTGTACTCTTTAGCCGATTTTGTTCAAAAGACTCGTGTCACATAAGAGGTTTTCGATCAAGGAAACAAATATTCGATTATAACTTTTTTTTCTTCTAGCAAATTTTTTTTTCCTCCCGTGAAAATCATTTTAGCTTTTTTTTTAAGCGAAAATTTTTTTCCCTTCCTTTAAAACGTGAAAATCTTTTGACATTTTTTTTTTTACTTTCTCTTACCTCTATATATGTGTCAATATATAGAGAGAGAAAGTATTGGATTCATGTCAAAAATTCAGTGTCGAGATTTTGGTGGATACGGATATACACGTTTTGAGGTCCCCTGAATCCAAAAAAGTGGTTTTCGCGACATGGTCTGTCTGTGTGTCTGCCTGTCTGTCTGTGTGTGTTGTGAAGAAAATATCTCAAGAACGAAAAGAGCTAGGAGGTTGAAATTTTATATTTAAGTTAGGCACCCCCATGGGACGTGACACGAACCTTTTGAACAAAATCGACCAAAGAGTACTAGTACTTTACTGATGTACTTTTTCAGTTTTTTTTTCGATTTTCTCTAAATTCGCTCCAACGATTTTTTTTTTTTTAATTCAAAAATCAATTATTTTTTAGATTCTCTTTAAAATGTATATTCTCATTTTGTGATTGAAATCTTCTGAAGACCACTTTACTCTTGTACTCCATAGAAAAGATAGGAGAAATGGTTGCCATGGTAACAAAATATAAACATTTTGCCATACTTATAAATTTTACATCTTGAAAATCGAATGTACCCTACTGTCGGAAACTAAATACATGTCGACACAAAAAATCTGGCGTGACAAGCACAGAACACAACTTTCGATTACCGAAGGTAAGAGAAAGTTGGGTGCTGTGCGCCAGTCACACCAGATTTTTTTTTTTAGATACGAGTCTCATGCGATCTTTTAAAATAATTGATTTTTTCCCAATAATCGATTGTGGAAAATATCGATTAATCGATTATTTTGAGCAGGCCTAGTCACATGGCAGGGGGTATTTAACTTAAATATAAAATTTCAACCTAGCTCTTTTCGTTCTTGAGATATTTTGAACACACACAGCAGACACTTTAGAGGACCCACTTTTTTGGACATCTGAGGACCTCAAAACGTGTATTTCTATTAAATTCAGAAATTTTACCATATTTTTTTGGCCACTCAAGGCAATCAGGTCATTGCACCCCCCCCCTATAAATTTAAATTAATTCTAATTGAGAAAGAAGTAACCAAAAATAAATTTCATAGCCTGAATGGTGTGGCCTTAGCAAAAAGAAATAAACAAAACTAAATTCCTCTTTGATTGTGTAAATAAATTTATAATAAAAACAAAAAAAAAGAAATTTCCATTTTATTTTTAAAAGACAAAGCAACTCTCTGTTCATTTTATCTTTTCAAAGGAGCATTGAAACTCTATAAAAACTAACAAAAGAGAAGAAACTACAAGTGATTTTTATTTTAATGGGTCTGATGGCCTGCCAGCAGGTAGCAACGAATTGCTTCTGCCATCCTTTATTTAACAAACACCTACTTAAAACAACATTTATTTATTTCTTTTTTTTTCTTTTTATGAGTTCAGAGTTCGTTCTCACTCTGGCGGTTTAATGATAACTAGCCGCTCGGCCCGCCCTCGGCGCCCCATAGGTCCCACTCCACCTGGCTCGGGCCCGCCTTTTCTTAATCTAGTGTCGCAATTTTTCAGGCAATTAATAATAAAAAATCTGGTGTGACAAGCACTGAACTCAACTTTCGCTTACCTTAGGTAAGCGAAAGTTGTGTTCCGTGCTTGTCACACCAGATTTTTCGTGTCGACATATATTTCCGCCAATATATTAGAATTCAAGATATAAAATTTATAAACATGAGAAAATATTTATAATTTGTTACCATGGCAACCATTTCTCCTATCTTTCCTATGAAGCATAAGAGTAAAGTATGCTTCAAACAATTTTGAGGGCAAAACGAGAATATACATTTGAAAGAGCATCTAAAAAATAATTGATTTTTGAATTTTAATCAAAATCGTTAGAGCAAATTTTGAGAAAATCGAAAAAAAACTGAAAAAGTACATCAGTAAAGTACTAGTACTCTTTGGCAGATTTTGATTAAAAGTACAGAGACACAGACAGACCATGTCGCGAAAACCACTTTTTTGGATTCAGGGGACCTCAAAACGTGTATATCCATCAAAATCTCGACATGGAATTTTTGACATGAATCCAATACTTTCCTATATATTAACATATATATAGAGGTAAGAGAAAGTAAAAAAGAAAATGGAGTTAATAATAGATGCTTTAAGCAGGAGTGTCCACTTAAAGTTTTTTTTTTACGGCCTTTAAGGTTCTTATTTTTTAAAATATTTATACCGCTCTAAATAATAAATGAGACAATTACTTTTGCATTCATATGGTGAAATCAAATTTCATTATCATGTCGGAGAGTTGCGACATATTCGGATATATTGATTGATTTTCTTTATCCATGTTGGGCGACTAATATGTTCTTTTTCGCACATAAATGTTTTTCTCATATTTCAATTATTTCATAAGTATTCATAAGTGAGATCAGATGCAGAATTAAACGAAACGAGTTATTTAAAATGCGTTAATCCTACCGAGTTGTTTTGAATAGTTTGTGTCGCTGAATATTTCCTTCATTTTTATATATTTGTCAAAAAAAAAAAAAACATGAAACTTCTGATGATGACAAGGAATTGTCGAAATACGTATCAAGTGTTAATTTTTTAATTAATAAAACCTTTGAAACAAATAACTTAGTGTTTAATTTGTATATTTAATTTTAATTTACAAAATGTTTCAACGAGAACCAACGGTCGAAAGTTTAAATCTTATTGATTGTATAATTTGTTGCTAGTTCCTAATACAAGTTTCAAATATTTGTACAATATTTAGTCTGATCCGTTTTTAAATATTTATACTGTAGAATCCCGATAATTCGTATGGAAATGGGGTGAACGGTTCGGTACGAATTATCGGATTAGTGGGCAAATTTGTACGAATTAACCTGAAATCGGGATACGAAATATCGGAATTCTACTGTAGCCTATATTAAGTTATTTAAATTTAAGCCTTAACTTATTTTCTATTTCAATTGATTAGATTTGATTTTGAAGTCAATGAATAACTCACAATAAATGTATTGTGCCCTTTTAACAACTCCGGGACAGATACAATTTGTAAGTGGTTTTATCTTAAACAGTTATTGTCAAAAATGTTTTCAATCTATTAATGTATTATATTATGTAGGGAAGACTGATGATGGGGGAAATAAAGTTTTTCCCGAAACGTCTCGTTAATTGTAATAAAATCGGAGGCTGCTCCTGCTTCCCTGCCTTGTATCTTGCAGTATTCTTTGTAGTTGGAGAGGATTACGAAATCGAGGAGGTTCACGAAAATCGAGGAAGTACTGATTTTTTCAGAATTTGCTCAGGGGCCCACATCTTGTGGGTACGTGGATGGCGACCACGAGCTACCCGACCTGGGACTGACAGTCCTTCTGTTCTTTACATGTCTTTCCCTTCCTTCTATATTTTCAACAGGCGTCAGACCGTGCGACGGGCCGGTCTGTTCTATTTCTTCCGGTCGTAAAAAACCCAGACTCCTTTGCCGCCGACCCCGCACCGCGGGATTAAGGCGAAGATAGAAGAAGACTGATTTTTTGAGAATATGTCTTGTCTGACTGTATAACCGGGCAGTTAAAGAGTAGATGTTCCGGGGTTTGAGTTACTGAGTTATATGGAGTTGGGGTGAAGCGAAACGTTGTATCATATACAAATAAATCAGTCATGATCGCAGCTAGGGAGGTTCAGGGGGGGGTTCTCCCAGATCCAAATTTTGTCCATTATTATTGCTTTCTAATATTAAAGTTATGAATTTTAGTTTTTTAGCAGTTAACTATTCCAATTGCAAGGATCTCCTATTAGCTGTACTACGATTTTTGCATTCAGGGATGGTAATCTGTACCAACTCCTGAAATTCAACGTTCATACCCGGTCATGGATCATGTCGTGAGGATTTGATTATGCCTCAACATCGGACAGCTTTTTGGTGAGGGCCACCACGCTGTGGAATTCCCTCCCTCGAGAGCAGGGGTGGGCAAAAGCCGGCCCGCGGGCCGGATCCGGCCCTTTTGCTTACTTTATCCGGCCCGTTGAAAAATCCCTTTTATGCGATTTTGTTGAAATCAACAGTATTAGTGTGCGTAGAGTGCATATAAATAATGAAATACAGTATATAAATAATAGAGTATTATAATTTCGAACAGCCGTAACCATATCCCTACTTTTATGTATGCAAGCATACTAGGTCTCTTCGATTATAATCTTTCATTTTTCTTTAAAAATTACGGGACATACTCGTATTTTAGTGGGCACAAATTGTTCGCATGTACACCCAAGTAAGACAATTTATTATTACTATTATCTATTATAATAGACCAGGCTTGGTCCATTGGTGACTTTCCAAGTCTCGATTTAATTATATAATACCATTGGGCCAAGCTTCCGGACCAGGCTTGGTCTATTCGTCTTCCCAAGGATCGGTTTAATAATATAATACCATTGGGCCAAGCCTCGGACCAGGCTTGGCCCAATGGCCACTACTCAAGGCTTGGCAAATGACAAGTGATGACAACTGGCCCAAGGTTCGGCCAATTGTCAGCATTGGAAATTCCTACCAGGGTATTAACTGTCAAATTTCTTTGTCCAAATGCTTTAAAATGATACGTATAGTGTTTTTGCAAAAAAAAATTTCTTGGGCAGGAAAAAACTCCACCCAAAACATTCGGGTGTGGAAAGCGTACGCGGTATAGACCTCCGGCCCGGGAAACATTTTGAAAATTTCATTTTGGCCCGCGCTTAAAAGTATTTGCCCACCCCTGCTCGAGAGGTACGGCTGTCGGGAAGTCTGGGGATTTATCCAGACTGAGGGACTTGTTGAATGGGCCTGTGCCGGGACGGTGAGCGGCCCCGGATTTTTGCGGTGCAAAGCATGTATTGATGTGTGTTGCTGTATGTGTGTATTGTGTTGTTTTTACTGAACGTTCTGTTTGTCTTGTTTCACTATGAATATATTGTTATTGTGTTTGCTGCTCATATGAAGCACAAATCGACTAATAACAAAAAAAATAAATAAAAAATTTTTAGGGGTGTCCAAAGGTGAAAAAAAAATGCAAAAATTCGAATATGTCTTTTGGTAGTGTGAGGCACCACTAAACCCCCTCCGACTGGGCTGCAACTTGTTATTTCTATGTATTTCAACTATCTGCATATTTTGCCTTAAAAACTCTAGAAATAAGAGGATAAAATTTAATTTTCTCTATATCTCTGATCTGGAAAATTGTTGGTATTTTTGGAATCAGCGCTACCCATTTACCGAAGTATCCCGGCACCACAAACACTGTTGGCTTGTAATCATCTCTCTCTCTCTCATGAATATGCAAACGTTCTCTATTGTTTGATCCAGTCAAAAATTCTTTTCAAAATGATAATAATAGACGAAAAGAATTTAAGAATAGATCAGATTGTTTATTAAATAATATGACCTAAACCTCTAAGTGGCATGAACATTATCATCATCATCATCAGGCATCTTCTTTTTTAAAGGTGAACGCGTTATCGGAAAAGAATGCGCGATGTCGTCATGGACAACATCACCAAGTGTCTGTCAAAAGAATTTATATTTATTTGAATGATTTAGTCAACTTGTTGTATAATGAATTAATTTATAACTCAGCTGGGCTCAAATTTCTTTTGAGATTCAATTTAAAAAAAAAAAATGTCAATTTGGATTGATATTGGTTTTAAATATCAAGTCGACATGCTATTAACAAATTTGATATTCTTTTATAACGGTTCTTAGATTCGATAAATATGTATAATATTACCGTAGTTGGGTTCAAAAGTATTGGTCGACGCTTCGTTCAAATATTATTTAACTAGCCGCCTCATCCCTTTCTCCTGGCTCGGACCCGCCTGCGGCGGACCCTTGCCTTTTCTTAATCAAGTGTCACAATATTTCAGTCAACTCGTTTCCGGCAATTAATAATAAAAATACATTTTGAAGCTCTATAAAGTTAACGTTCTACAAGAACATTTTCACATCCTGCCAATAATAGAATTTTTGCCCATATCTTGGTATGAACAGCAGCATACAAGACTTTTTCAACGCCCATGTCGCTGAGCCGCAGACCCTTGTTTAACAAATTAAATATTCGATTTGTCTTTATAAAGTTAAAGACCCAGAAGCGTGGCGAAACCTCAGGAGCGGAGGGCCCGAGGAATCAGCGTGTTGAACATCTCCCAGTAGCTATCAATAATTAAATGTAAATACAGTAAAGTGCAAACCCTAAATGGCCTCAGCAGTTAACGACACTCTATCCATATATTTAAAGGCGATTCTAGTATTTCATTTTGATTTATTTTTTAGGCCAATATTATTTTTTTTCTGTTTGTTTGTCGCTATTTACGAAAGAGATCAAGTTTACGGCCACTAGGCGAGGGAGTCAATGATAGAGAGAGCGAGTTACAAGGATAAAGAAAGAGAGAGCAATGTTTGGAGTAGTGTCAATGTTCGAACAGTCTCTCGCTCACTCGTTCGATTATTCGTTCACTCACTCGCTCGCTGTTTATCCATCAGCAAAACAGAGCTCTGAAATTGTTCAGGATCAGGCTCAATTTTTCAATTCATGCACCAATGCACAAAACTCTCTATCTATTTATTTATTGTATGCCAAATAAATAAAATTAAATTGCCACCAACAATTTTATCGATGGATAAACAATTTCATTAATCCAATTCGATTAAAAAAGGAGAACATATAAACAAGAACATAAAAATGCTTTTTATTTCAATTCCTTATTTGTAAAAATCTGGTGTGACTGGTCGCACTGCACACAACTTTCCTCTTACCTTCGGTATTCGAAAGTTGTGTTCTGTGGCCTGTCACACCAGATTTTTTGTGTCGACATGTATTTAGTTTCCGACAGTACAGTACATTCGATTTTCAAGATGTACAATTTATAAGTATGGGAAAATATTTATATTTTGTTACCATGGCAACCATTTCTCCTATCTTTTCTGTGGAGAACAAGAGTAAAGTGGTCTTCAGAAGATTTCAATCACAAAATGAGAATATACTTTAGTATAAGGGTATTTTATGGCTGGTGAAATTTGTATCAGGAATGGAAATTTGGAAGAAACGCAGCCAAAATTTTTCTTTAAAAAATATATTTTTAACAGCTGACGTTTCGGCTTTGGTCGAAACCATCCTCGGAGCCGCTATTGGTTATCATATACATATATTTTGAATTGTATCAGGTATTAAAATTAATTTAGGATATAACATCAGGAAAAAAGTCTTCAGTTCAAATATATTGTATTGTCGATAGAAGAAGGAAAAAGTTTGTCTTGAACTGAAGACTTTTTTCCCTGAATGTTATATCCTAAATTAATTTTAATACCTGATACAATTCAAAATATATGTATATGATGACCAATAGCAGCTCCGAGGGTTGGCTTTGACCAAAGCCGAAACGGTCACTGTTGAAATATATTTTTAAAGAAAAAATTTTGGCTGCGTTTTCTTCCAACTTCATTTCTGATATGAGAATATACATTTGAAAGAGTATCTAAAAAATAATTGATTTTTGAATTTTAATCAAAATCGTTAGAGCGAATTTTGAGAAAATCTAAAAAAAAAAAAAAAAAAAAAAAACTGAAAAAATACATCAGTAAAATACTGTACTAGTATTTTTTGGCCGATTTTGTTTAAACGCTTATTTTCAAGCCCTAGGTGGGTGTCTAACATAAATATAAAATTTCAACCTCCTAGCTCAATTCCTTCATGTTTAAAATTGAACACACATACACACAGACTGACCATGTCGCGAAAATCACTTTTTTTGGATTCAGAGGACCTCAAAACGTGAAGATCCATCAAAATCTCGACATCGAATTTTTGACATGATTCCAATACTTTCTCTCTATATATTTATATAGAGGTAAGAGAAAGTAAAAAAGTATATTTTATTTTCTGCGTTATTTATTTTCTATATTCTAAAAAGTTCAAAGATGCAATCTTGTTGAAATATGAACTTGATTGGCAGGCTGGCTGGGTGATTGAATTGAAGGAGAAATTGCATTAAGCAAATCCAAGTCAATGTCAAGGTTATCCAGTTTCTATAATAGAGAAAATTTTATTATATTATTATTATGATGTTTTTTTGATTAGATATATAAACTATATATATATATATATATATATATATATAGTATATATATGCGAAGATAAGTTTTCTCGGGTTGAGTCGCGTGTGATGTGGGAGATTTACTCGGACGTTTCGGCTCTCCTTTTGGAGCGCCGCCACTGATTTGAATAAAATCGAGTTGCGTGCTATCTAATGTAAAAGAAAAAATAATTACTCAGGATGACCATCGCGAGTGACTTTGTCAATCAAATCGCCACCGGGTCGCTTCCCCACTGCTTTCTTTCAATTCAAACCACCATTACTAAAATTTCTATCCGTGTGCAAAGGGATCTCTCTCCGGTTCTCCCCCCTTACTACCTTTCACCTAATTTTACTCTCTATTTACTTTCTATACATATATATTTGCTGAATACCTACCTGGGTTTTTTGTTTTTTATCTTACTAGAATTATATTTTTCTTATCAATTATATTTGATACGATTTACCCATTTACTCTTTACAGGTACATTCAAATTAATTTTACCCCAAGATCCCACTCTTAGTCTTCTAATATTAAATAATTCTTACAAATTTATTTAATATCAGTGAAGTACAACTTTATCATCCAGCAATCTAGTCATTTCTTGGAAACAACACCCGCCATTGACTCTTCAACTGCATTAATATATATGGAAAAACGTAACATCTCTAACATCAAATATATGCGGACGCTCTTATACCCTTTGAAATTAATGCACAAACTTAAGTATCATTTAAATATTTTTATTCAACACTTTATATCTGTTTATAAATGAAATGCCCTAAAGTGTAAAATTGCTCCTTTTGGAGGGGCTACTACACTATTTTAAATTAGTTTAATAATAATAAGAGTTGAAGGTAGGGGAAAATGAATAAATAAAAAAAATTAGAGATTAAGGATTTGTTTATTAAATTAAAAGATTGTTTGAATGATGGTTTTTCGTTTAATAACAACAATTGAAATGGTTGAAATCAGTCATTGGCTTCGCTACAATGACTTGTGGGGTTTAACACAGTGGTAGAATTATGTATCTATTTCGACGGGCTCAGGCGCATAACATTGCATTTGCTCAAATCTATTTTTACAGTAGTACAATTGAATTGACAAGATTTTTTTTAAGAATAAAAAAATTTTCATAAAAATTTTTTTTGAATGGAAATGATTTATAATATATATAACACACACGTGGATTTGGTGAGAAGAATAAAAAAAATTGTAGCGGACTTATCTCGGTTGACCCGCAGGAGTTGTGGCGTGGGCAAAATCGCTGATGGCTTCCTCCGGACTGAGGAAGGCGATGATGATTTGCCGAGATGTCGAAATGCGATGGATTCTTCAGTAAATAGGAAGGATGAGGCCCGTATCTCTCTTATTCATATCAAATGTTACAATTTGAAACCTCTCTTGATGAGGTAATTATGTTTTGTTGAATGGGGTGGTCTTCTTTAATAAAAAAAATTTTATACGAATTTCGCCAGAATAAAACTCAGAATAAAAAAAAAAAACTTCTTCGCTCTTCACAACTATTAGCAAGAGCCACATAGAAATAGTTATAGGCGTTTAGAGAGAGAGAGAGAGAGAGAGAGAGCCAGGATGAGCTCCTCTCCGGTCGGCAATTGTAAGAAGACTGAATTATTTTAATTGGGCCTTGGTGTGTGTGTGTGTTTGATTTGAAATATGATCTATTTTTTTTTGTATTTGCAAATTACATACATGATTTAAATCAAAATATTCGGAAATTTATTAAATAAAATAAAATATTTTTGATTAAGAAATAGAAAATGTTAAATTTAAAGGAATGCAAAATATTATAAATTGATTATTTTAGATATGCAAACTGAGCCGTTGTGAAAAAACATGTTAAAAATATAAATAAAAAAACAAATAGTTTATACTATTATATCCTGGAGGCTATTCAAAAAAATTTTTTGTTTTTTGGAGAAAAAAAAAAAATTTTTTTTTTTAAATGTCCCAGGTAAAAAGTGCTACTTTGAAAAATAAACACAAGAATGTTAATTTCAACAATTCAACAAACTGATGAAGCTATTGCCATCAAGTAATTTGTATTATCAGAAAAGGAGATTCTATAATGAAAGCATAGTCTAAAGGAAATTTGGTATATCGTGAGGTGTGATTCATCAGTCCAACCATGAATCTAACATTGAATATATCGGCTATACCGATCATTACTCTCCGAAAACAACTGCCTGAAGAAATGGAATTTCATCATCCCGATCAACATCATTGGAAAAGCATCTCACTGTCCGGCGCGATTCAGGGTACCGAGTATTGACGATTGACACTTCTCTATACATCCACGAAGCAAATAATGGGTTTGGAATTGGGTACCGTTTGGTTTGGCTAAGTATCTGCTATAACGCGGAGATTACTTGCCCGGTACTAAGGTTAAGGTTAAGATGGGGTCTGGGAATGGCACGTGTTTCTTAGGCGAAATTCACGTTTATGACCCGGCATCTGAAAATTTTGGGCAAAGCCCGAGGGTGAGCAATAGCTCATTGTTTAATTCTTTTCGTCAAATCGACAATTTTTTCGGCTCCTGTCGTTTCGGTTCTGAAGACGTCTTCAAATGATAATTAACTAAAATTTCAAAAATCCTCACCCTCCAAACAACTATCTTTTTCAAGCAATTCAAGATTTCCCAATTATAATCAAAAATCAAATATCACGTGGACGGATTTTGGCACAAGGCACGATTGTTAAAAAAATCATTTAAAATGGGTGAAACTCCCGTTTATTAAAAAAAATAAAATTTTGAGAGATGAATCGGTTTTTCTGATAATGAAATATGTCTGGCAAAAGCTTTCTCAGCATTATACAAAAATACATATAAATAATTTTTTTTTTTTATCTTTGGCATCTTGAACACAATACAACAACAATTAGATTTTTTTTTTTTTTTTTTTTTTTTTTTTTTTTTTTTACAAACTTAAAAAGATATGAAAATTATTTGGCACATAATAATTAATTAATTAATTTGAACACGGTTGGCTCAATTTTTTTTTTTTTTTTTTTTTTTTTTTGCCCAAACTACACTGCACTTCACTATAACACTTTAGGAATTTGTACTTTAAGGAATTGTAACTTTAAGGACTAATTCACTCATAGAATGTTTATTTTGATTCGTAATATTTGTTAGAAAACAATGTTGTTTTAAATAGGTTGATTTACATAATTTTTTTTTTTTTTTTTTTGTGATTTTTTTTAATATATTTTTTTTTTGATTGTGGGTTCTTTACATACAATAGTTTTTGTTTTGTTTAGGTAATCATTCTCATATACACACAATGCTAATGTTATATTATGGTCTTTAAGATTGGACTAAAAAAATTTATTTTTGTTTTATTTTACTTGGATAATAACAATGCCTGTTAATTCAACAATACAATTCAATAGGAATCGATTCGGAGGTGACCACTAGGGGGTTTAGTATGAAAATAAGATGTTTTTTTTTTTTTTTTTTTTTTTTTTTTTTTTTTTTTTAATTGATTGAAATATGAGAAAACTTGTGAAAAATTTAAAATAAAATTGCTGACCTGAATAAAAATTTAACAAGAATATTGTTGTATAGAACTGGGTTAATTATTAGGATGATTGACAAAAAAAAAAGTTAATTAATTGTCTGGTTTTTAGAAAAACGGGGTAAGAGAAGTCAAATGCGGGGCTAAAATTCATAAGTAGGTGGCGGTGTCATGTTTTTCAAGCACGTCATTTCACTGACTACTTTGAAACGCACTTTGTGCCTATAAGGTAGTTTATCTAAAGCAATCAAAGAGAAATGTAGGAAGGCCACAAAGTAAAAATTAATTGTTGAATAGTAACGAGTTAATTGTTGGACATTGTCCTTAGGAGCAAGAGGCTCTCTAAGCGTTGCTCATGTTGACTAACAGTATTTGTAGAGACTGGGTTTCTATATGAGGTGGCAGCCAAAACATTTTTAAGTGTGGAGATTTTGCAAATTGAACATGCATGGGGGAAAAGTAATTTTTTTGGGGTAGACTGATAGACGGCATCGGAGAGTACTTTTCTCTAACCGGGTCAGAAGGGAGATTCAAAAATTTTCACAGAAAAAATTACGGCTAATTTTCTCACATGAATGGAAAATGTTTTGAATTTCATATATAAGATTTTTACAAATGCACTACAAGGGAGTCCTCATCCTCTGAACGAGTTTCGACTAAGAGGGTTTCGCTGTGAGGGACGAGCATGGCTGCATCATTAAAGATTTTTTGTATTTCATGGAGTTTTGTTTTTACAAATGGCAACCAGGGCGTCCTCATCCGCCGTTTCAGATGACGGGACGGGCATGACGGTGTCGACAGGCTTAACAATTTGTTTTTGTTCGACAGTACTAGCGCAATAGTCTTGAAATGACATTGCCGTGCTTACATCCGATATATCAAATAAAAAAAATAAAAATTTTTATTTATGATTTTTAGTTTAACAAATATTTAGGGTGAAGAAACATTCATTCAAACTTGTGTGTATATTAAAGTGATCGTTATATTTGAGCAAACACAATTTCATATTAGCCTGATCACTGAGCCTTGAAAAGGTAGATTTAATTTAAAAAAAAAAATTTTAAATTAACAGATTCCAGCTCATCTCCACCATAAAGTGTATAATTGCTCCTTTTGGAGGGGCTACACACTATTTTAAATTAGTTTAATATTAATAAGAGTTGAAGGTAGGGGAAAATGAATAAATAAAAAAAATTTAGAGATTAAGGATTTGTTTATTAAATTAAAAGATTGTTTGAATGATGGTTTTCGTTTAATAATAACAATGGAAATGGTTGAAATCAGTCATTGGCTTCGCTACAATGACTTGTGGGGTTTAACACAGTGGTAGAATTATGTATCTATTTCGACGGGCTCAGGCGCATAACATTGCATTTGCTCAAATCTATTTTTACAGTAGTACATTTGAATTGACAAGATTTTTTTTTAAGAATAAAAAAAAATTTTCATAAAAATTTTTTTGAATGGAAATGATTTTTTTTTTTTTTTTTTTTTTTTTTTTATAAAAAAAACATTCCCTTTTTCTCATTCACACTCACACTCTACACACATTCACACAGTCTTTTCGGCCACTCAGGCCATTTAAGACTTTAGACGATAACCGTTATTATATAAATATACATATGGGGGTCCAGGCATTCTTATTTAAGCCATTTGGTATCCGAGAATTGGCAATAAAATCATCGGACTGCCCCAGGGTCGTACCCCCGACGTTTGGTATACGAGGTTAGCACGCTAACCTCTACGCCATGCCCCGAGGGCAATGGAAATGATTGCAACATATGTAACACACACGTGGATTTGGTGAGAAGAATAAAAAAATTGTAGCGGACTTATCTCGGTTGTTCCGCAGGAGTTGTGGCGTGGGCAAAATCGCTTTGATGGGGCTTCCTCCGGGCGGTTAGGAAGGCGATGATGATTTGCCGAGATGTCGGAAAATGCGATGGATTCTTCGGTAAATAGGAAGGATGAGGCCCGTATCTCTCTTATTCATATCAAATGTTACAATTTGAAACTCTCTCTTGATGAGGTAATTATGTTTTTGTTGAATGGGGTGGTCTTCTTTAATAAAAAAAAATTTTGTACGAATTTCGCCAGAATAAAACTCAGAATAAAAAAAAAAAAACTTCTTCGCTCTTCACAACGATTAGCAAGAGCCACATAGAAATAGTTATAGGCGTTTAGAGAGAGAGAGAGAGAGAGAGAGAAGGCTGGGGATGAGCTCCTCTCCGGTCGGCCATTGTAAGAAGACTGAATTATTTTTAATTGGGCCTTGGTGTGTGTGTGTGTTTGATTTGAAATATGATCTATTTTTTTTTTGTATTTGCAAATTACATACTTGATTTAAATCAAATATATTCGGGAAATTTATTAAATAAAATAAAATATTTTTGATTAAAGAAATAGAAAATGTTAAATTTAAAGGAATGCAAAATATTATAAATTGATTATTTTAGATATGCAAACTGAGCCGTTGTGAAAAAACATGTTAAAAATATAAATAAAAAAACAAATAGTTTATACTATTATATACTCTTTATACCTTTTTTAATCACATTCAATCACTTCAATATTAATTATTATTATCTTAATTAAATTATATATTATATATATCTATATTTTCAAGATATTGAAAATATAAATATATAATCAATTTGAGAATTTATATAATTTGAGTACATTTTATTATATAATTAAATCATAAAATACCGATCACCTGTACAGCAAGACAAAAATTTAATTATTATTTTTTATTTTATATTAAACTTTTAATTTTTTATTTAAACTTTTGAACTTTGATTTCTTCACCTTACTTGAAATACATTTCACTTATTGAAATTGCTCTCCATCTTCTTATGGTCCTTCAAAGCCCAGGATCTCTAGATACGTGATCCCTGGAACCTCTATTTTTTTTAATCAAAGTTCAAGGACTTATCAAATTTTCCATCATGGAAGAATTCAAAATCGTATCGCTGTACTCAAAGTTCAGATTGAAATGTGTCTTAAAGAATACAAAGAAATGTATTGCGCTTACTACAATCCCGGACACAATTTCGTAAACATTAAACATATAGAAATTGGAGTCTTGACGAGAAGTCACACATGAGATAATATAATTACGTAACAGATTATCTAAATTGAAAATTGAAAATCTCAAAAAGGTAGAATACCTAACACAATTAATGGCCGAGCGAAAACGACTCGACCCGATCATATATTTTTGCCTACAAACATTTAAATACTTATTAAGTAACTACTCCTTCACGAGATTCTTTTGACCCCAACGCTTCTTTATCTCTTCAAGAGTACGACTCTTTACTCAAAATTGCCCCCTCTCAATTTGAAAAACATTTTCAGGTGATTTACGAAATTTTTTGTCATTTTAAGAAACATTCAATTCGAATATTAATATCCGAAATGATATTACTGATACACAAAAATTACAATATTTCTTATCTACCTTGAAGGGAGAGCCATTAGAGTTTGCCAAATCTTTTTGCAATTAAACGGAAGAAAATTATCAACCTTTATTAGATTCTTTTAATAATAGATATCGTAGGAGTACTTGAGAGTTAGTCTTCTTTTTTATCAATAAAATTGCGGCCTATCAACATAATAAAAAGAATGCTCCTCGATGTGAAAGCTTTGGTTACTCAAATATCGAACGGCACTTCAAAATTTCTTCTGAAATTTTAAATCAAAATGTAAAGGCTTGGGATTCAATTTTGTTAAAAATTCTTTTAGATAAAATTGATTGTGAATCTTTAGAAATGCGGAATTTATCTTTAAATCATAATGATATTCCACCATTAAATGAATTTTTAAATTTTATATAGAGAAGATAGCACGTTCATTGCCTACTGGCAACGTGGAGCCTCTTTCAAACTTTACAAAACTACTTCATTACTTACTACAACTAACTCACAAAATAATT
>JAKCPI010011338.1:0-10096 GCA_023213315.1 Euborellia annulipes
AAAAAAGTTATAATCGAATATTTGTTTCCTTGATCGAAAACCTCTTATGTGACACGAGTCTTTTGAACAATATCGGCTAAAGAGTACAAGTATTTTACTTTTTTTTCTTGATTTTCTCAAAATTCGCTCCAACGAATTTGATTAATTATTTTTTAGATGCTCTTTAAAATGTATATTCTTATTTGTTTTTCAAATTGTTTGAAGCACAATTTACTCTTATACTAGATAGGAGTCCACGGTAACAAAAAATTTGCCATGATTATAAATTTTACATCTTGAATTCTAATATATCGGCGTAAATTTAATAAATGTCGACGCAAAAAATCTGGTGTAATATGCACAGGACACAACTTTTAATTATTGTAGATAAGACAAAGTTGTGTGCTGCGCGGCTAATCACACCAGATTATTTCGTAGACAATTTATATTAAACTTTAACTTCTAAAATATTTTGTTTTGCTCAATACAATTACAAATAGGGATCGCGATCCCTAAATACGATGCGATTCAGGATTTAGACTCGAACCATCAAAGGGAAACTGTATTTAAAAACTTTAAAAAAAAAAATAAAGAAAGTTTATCATCTCCCCGAATCATTCCGAGGACCAAATATTTTTTTTTTGTCTTTTTGTTTATTTATTAGTTAGTTGGCAGGCACCCTTGAGATGCAAACAGAGAGATATAAAGTCGCATTGTGTCATTCATTCAATAAGCTAAAAACTCGCCAAACGACCGAGCATTCTCTCTCTCTCTCTCTCTCTCTCTTCCAGCTATTTATTTTAAATAACGTTATCACAGTGAATAAATTACAAGCCTGACTAACGGAATTTGAAAAGTTGCAATTGAGAGATGCTCGCCTCCGGGCGACAAATACTAACAAACAACAACAACAAGTAACTTGTAACAAGTCATAAGAGAAGACAAGGAAAAGAGGGAGAGAAAAGAAGAATATTATTTTTTATTTTATATTCTTTTTAAAAAACAAATTCCATAAGCATAAGATTATCATTTTGACCTAATTTAAAAACTTTTCTTATCATTCATATAAACGAGATCAGAGCAAGACCCATCTCTTGATGTCAATGTTTTGAGGTTTTGACGTCGCTAGGGGGTGGGGGGGGTTCTCGCGCTACCGCCCATTTATAATATCTTCTTTCGATTGGGGGATTCCAAAAAATCCGGGATATAAATGCTCGTTGTATTTAATTTGATAATAACGATGGTTATCGGGGGGACGTTCCACACGCTGATTCCTCAGGGTCACCCAACCGAGATTGTATCGCTTAATCACCACTACGTTGCCAAGTTCCCGGGCTAAATTAAAATTAATGATTAATATTTTAAATGATACACGAGATGAAGTGAATTAACAATAATTGGAGGTTGTAAGAGGATCTTATGCAAATCAAACTTGGAAGATTACTCCTTAATAAATAGCAAGTTCTTAAAGCAATATTTCAATAAAAAACACAAATATTTTTCATATTCAGGATTTTTTATTCATTTGATGACTGTGTGTGCAGATCTGATGATGGTCATTTGATTGACCGAAACTGGTGGAATATATGTGCACACACATTCATCAAATGAATAAAAAATCCTGAAAATGAAAAATATTTGTGTTTTTTATTGAAATATTGCTTTAAGAACTTGCTATTTATTAAGGAGTAATCTTCCAAGTTTGATTTGCTGAAGTGAATTAATGCACTTTTCGATATTACACTCTGTCACACTTGATAAGTAATTAATTCACCAATAAAAACTTGGAAACATAATCAGCTAGTGTCTCTTTTAAAATATTATTTAATTCAATGTTTCAAATAGAGCCTACGGTCGAGAGTTTAAATTAAAAAAAAAAAAAAAATTATTGGATTCAATTTTTATAATAGCCGAGTGTACGTCTGTCCGTCTGTCACGCTCTGTTTGACCAACTTCCCGTTGAAACGAAATTTTGCTGTCTTATAGAGGACGTTTATGAAGAGTCCAGGAAAAATACCAGGGTCCCGAAATTCCTTTAACTTTTCGAGTTATTAATTCCTAAAGGGCCCTCAGACTTTGGTTTAGAGCTTAGAGTGCTTTTTGGACCAAGGGTCGCGGGTTCGCATCCCATCCCAAGCGACAAAATTTATTTAAATTGAATTTGCTACAAATCAATTTAAATAAATAGGGACGGGTCTAAATGGCCTTCGATGCCGAAAAAGACCATAATTAAATTTAAAAAAGGCGAGGGTTCACCGTAGGGGGGCCCGAGCCAGCTGGCGGGTGCCGCGGCTAGTAGATTTTATATTCTCTAGAGTAAATAAAGTGGTAGGTAAAAAAAAAAAAGTGTAACCGACAAGGCGAGTAGGCCCTATATAAAAAAGTAAAACAACTCCAACTACTCGTTAACATATTTAAAACATAGTCTCTTTACATTTACTCTTCATTTTAAGTGTGTTAACGATAATACTTATCATTTTAATTATACTAAAGGAATGACGATAAAATTTTTTTTTTTTTTTTTTAAGAAGACTATTAAGAGCAGTGGTTGTTTACCTTTGCAACTGCTGCTTTTCAAAAAATCTGCTGTCACTGGTCGAACCAGATTTTTTGTGTCGAGATATATTTAGTTTCCGCCGATATATTAGAATTCAAGATGTAAAATTTATAAACATTGGAATATTTATTAATATATTTTGAATTATCCGTGAGCGAATTTTGAGAAAATCGAAAAAAAAATTCTGGTGTGATGGTCGCACAGCACACAACTTATTTTCAAGCCCAATAGGGGTTAAATACAGTAGAGTCCCGGTAATCCGAACCTCGCTAATTCGAACTTCCGGTTAATCCGAACTCTTTTTGCGTACAATTTTTTTTTTTTTTTTTTTAAGAGGAATATAAATGAAAATTAGACATTAAAGGAACTTTAATTTATTAAAAAATACGAAATATTTATTTAGAGTTTAATATCACCGACAAGTTTCACGGTTTACAACGTTAAAAATACGACTTCATTATCAAAATTAACTAATTCAAGCTTACAATTCCGGTTAATCCGAACTTCCCGATAATCCGAACGACCCTCGGTCCCAATTAGTTCGGATTAACGGGACTCTACTGTATAAAATTTCAACATCCTAGCTCAATTCCTCCATTCTTTAAAAATGAACCCAGACAGACAGACCATGTCGCGAAAACCACTTTTTGGATTCAGGGGACCTCAAAACGTGTATATCCATCAAAATCTCCACATCAAATTTTTGACATGAATCCAATACTTTGTCTCTCTATATATATTAACATATACATATAGGTAAGAGAAAGTAAAAAACCATTATCAAAATATTATTAATATACGAATCTAAATTTTTATGTAGTTTTTTTCAGGTTCACCCGATGTACGGCGGGATCTAAAGGAATTGTCGGAAGATTAAATCAAACCATCAATTAAATAGCAGAGAATTTATTGGTTGACGAGGATGCATTCTGTTGTTTCGGCCAACAGTAGGCCTTCATCAGAACTATATCTGTCTGAAATTTAATACAATACATTAGATTTACAATTTTCTATTAGGATGCATCCTCGTCAACCAATAAATTCTTTCTGGTTTGTTTTAATCTTCTAAGAATTCCTTTAGATCCCGCCGTACATCAGCCTATACCTAAAAAAACACACAGAAATTTTAGATTCGTAATATAAAACAGGTGTTACATCGTTTTCTAAGATCAAATACAAGTGGCAAAGTCCGCATTCGTCCAGTTGCCCGCGGGCTACGCCCCTGGACCCCCCTTGCGAGCAATTGCAAAATTTTAAGGTTTTAAATTTCCCTCTCTGAATTAGTTTTAAATTTTCCTTTCTAACTCCACTTTCTTTTTTCTGGCAACATCAGCGCCCTGACAGGCACATACACACAGGGACAGGAAGTCAGCCGCTAACGCTTTATATTATAGTATGATAATGATTAATTTCAGGAGGAGTGGCTGAATATATATTGAGTGGCGAGGATATCCAGGAAGCCAAAAAACAATAAAGAAAATTATATTTATCTTTATTTCATATGTTTGTCGACGTTTCGGCCGATATTCCGGCCTTCGTCAGGACAAATGCTGTTTGCCATGAGCATAGGCGCCGGAACTGGGGGGGCAAAGGTACATTGCCCCCCTGGCATCCTATAGGGGGGGACAGAGGGGGGGCAAAATTTCTTCTTTTATTTCATTTATTTTTAAAAATGATACATTTTTACTTTTGAAAAATAAAAATTTTTTAAATTAAAAAAAATAAAACGAGTATGAAATTCATTTTTTTCCAAATTTTTTCCAAAAATTTTTTGATAAAATCACTACCAAATTTTTTAAAATTTTAATTTTATTAAAATTGTGATTTTATTTAAAATTTTTAAAGTTTTATAGTAGATTTGTTTTGTGTTTATACTATTTGAACATATTAAATTATTTTAATTTTCTAAAAAAAAAATTTTTTTGCCCCCCTGATTCAAATTCGTTCCGGCGCCCCTGGCCTTGAGCTCATGAGGCTCTTGGCAACTCCTGACAATTTGTTTGAGCGAACATTCGTCGGATGTCATGACTTCTGGTTCAATAGTGTTCACTATTAATAGATCACTATTGAACCAGAAGTCATGACATCCGACGAATGTTCGCTCAAACAATTGCCTCGGGAGTTGCCAAACTCGAGGCAAACAGCATTTGTCCTGACGAAGGCCGGAATATCGGCCGAAACGTCGACAAACATATGAAATAAAGTTAAATATAATTTTCTATATTGTTTTTGGCTGCCTTGATATCCTCACCACTCGAATATTTGTGGCAGGTACTAGATAAAACCCTTTCTGATTTTTTATAGAAACGCCATTATATTTTTGAATTTTTTTTTTTTTTAGTTGTTTGGTGTATTGTATTATTCAGCAAGCGATATTATGCAAATGACCCTTATTCAAAAAAATCTGGTGTGACTGGCGCACAGCACACAACTTTCTCTTACCCTTCGGTAAGAGAAAGTTGGGCACTATGCTGGTCACCTCAGATTTTTTGTGTCGAGATATATTTAGTTTCCGATAGCACCTTAGTTTCAAACTTGCATTTTAAATGTTGACTGCTTGAAATAAACTATGGTTATTTTTAAAAATTTTAATCTCATATTTGGACATTTTATACACAATAGAGAATCGTAAATAAATACAAAATTTCATAAGAATTGGAAAAAAAATTTTAAATGCGTAAAAAGTTCTCAAGGGGACCCCCTTTTTGAATCGAAATTAACATACAAATCCCTATAGGAAATTAACATTAGGCCTATGAGAGAAGGCGGAGAGACAGACGATAATGTTTGCAAGTGAGAGAGAGACATATATGTTTTCTTTGAAACAATTAAAACAGAAATAAAAAAAAAAATAAATGGGAATTTAAATAATAATTGATTTTTAATCTAATAAAAAGAAAAAGATTTAAATTCCGTTACCATGGCAAACATTCTCTATCTTTCCTATGAAGAACAAGAGTAAAGTGGTCTTCAGAAGATTTCAACGGCAAAATGAGAATATACATTTTAAAGAGCATCTAAAAAATAATTGATTTTTGAATTTTAAAAAAAATCCTTGGAGGGAATTTTGAGAAAATCGAAAAAAACTGAAAAAGTACATCAGTAAAGTACTAGTACTTTTTGGCCGATTTTGTTCAAAAGCTTATTTTGCAGATTCTTCAAAGGTACCTAAGTTAAATATAAAATTTCAACCCAGTAGCTCAATTCCTTCATGCTAAAAATCTGTCCACACATACAGACACACACACACACACCTACACACACACACACAGACAGACCAATTTGCGGGACCCACTTTTTTTGGACTCAGGGGACCTCAAAACATGTATATCCATCAAAATCTCGACATCGAATTTTTGACATGATCGCAATACTTTCTCTCTATATATATTTACATATATAGGCTAAGAGTAAGTAAAAAAAGTAAAAGACATGATTGTGATTTATTTGTTAAAAAAATTTAAAAACTTCAAATATTCAAATGAAAACACTCGGTTATTTGTTTCAAGCTATTACAAATTACCAGTTTGTACGTCCCATATTTTAAAAAGAGAAAGTTTTTAAGTTTCAAATCGTCTCTACGGTGTAAAATCTATTACTTTGACAAATAAATAAAATTGATTGAAACTTAGTAGCTTGAATGATTTCCGTATTTCTCAACACAATCCAAAGTCCTCGCCAGAATAATTTCAAAAGACGATCTTATTTTAACGAAATCATCCACAGAAATATATTTAAACCATCTGTCGTTACTAGCCAATAAAATCAAGCAAGAAAGATGCTATTAGTTAGAATACAATAACAAACAAAAAAGCCAACAAAATCTGAATCATCGCATCACACATGAGACTTCCCGTCCCTTTTTACGATAAGTCATGTTATATTAATTATCGTTAAAAAAAAAAAATAAAAATAAAATTGGACATTTCCTATACAATGTACAATGCCCCTTAAAAGGTGATTAACTTTAATGTCGTTTGTAGTAATTGTGACGTCATCGGGGGTTTTGAATCACGGGACGGAAGGCGCCTTCTTGGCCCAGATGCGAGGAAGTGCTTGCTATTTGCAGACAGACAGACAGACAGATGGATGACTCAAAGCCGGATACAAAGACAAACCACAACCTTTCCCAACAAAGACAAAAGCTTCAAATTGCTTTTCTTTTTTTTTTTATTAATTTATGCTAAAAAAGACATAAAAACCAAATGGGTTGTGATTGCACAGTAGTTTTTATTCTCCTTGTATCAAGGCAACCAGGAGAAATAAAAACCTTTATATTAGCATAAAAAATATTCCTCAAATTGAATGTATTATGTAT
Organism: Euborellia annulipes; assembly: GCA_023213315.1. Lineage (NCBI taxonomy): Eukaryota > Metazoa > Arthropoda > Insecta > Dermaptera > Anisolabididae > Euborellia > Euborellia annulipes. The sequence goes on from JAKCPI010011338.1 coordinate 6,855, forward strand.
AACTAAAGCGGGATTAATTTTATTTTAAGATTTATATAAAAAAATAATAAATGTGAGTTCAGTGATCATTTGAAGAAGAGACCTCCGAGCAGCAAGTAAATGGTAACATTTTGTACATATCAAAGTTAAAAGAAATTGTGTTTAATTGCAATGAATAATAAGATACCTAAGATCGTGTATAATTAACAATATTTGTAAGTACATCTGATATTTATCGATTATGTATTCTTATTGTAATTTAATATCAATTTTTTTAATAAATGTTATGATCATAGGCCCTGATGAAGGTCGTGATTGGCGACCGAAACGTCGGCAAATAAAAATTAAATAAAAGATTTTTTTATTTAATCTCCTGGCTGCAAAGTCCCTGCGAATCCTGACCTTTATATTATTTTATCGGCGTTTCGGGAGAGTGTGGCTCCCATCTTCAGGACGAAATAATTGTCGCCAAAGAGTTGGAGAATATTATAATGTATACACAACAAATATTATTTACAAAACGTATGTATTTAACAAAATAGCATTTGTATGATGTGTTAATCCTAATTAACACGTACAATTACTATCCTAATTAACACATCATACAATTGCTATTTTGTTAAATACTTGGCACAACATACGTTTTGTGAATAATATTTGTTGTGAATAGTTATAAAATTCTCCAACTCTTTGGCGAACTGTCGTCCTGAAGATGGGAGCGACGCGCTCCCGAAACGTCGATGAAATAATATAAAAGATTTTATTTCCGCTGGCTGCCAAAGGCAGGGCTCCTTTATCAATATTGTAGTTTTTGTTATTTTTTTCTATTCTGAAATTAGACATTCTCACGAATAAAGTCAACGTTATGATTTATAATGGTGTGATAGTGGCTCTATAATTGATAACTGTGCGCCAGTCACACCAGATTTTTTTTTTACTAAATAAATAATTTTCATATTTTTAGCTATCTAAAAATTCCAAATAAGAGCCACTTTATACGAATATATAGCTGCTCATCATAAGTAATAAAAGACATTTTTGTCATTAATAGTAATTTATCCGTCATCGGGTGATGTATTCACTTCAAAAAGCAGACACTAACGCAGTTAGGTGAATGCATCACCCGATGACGGCTGTTGAAATAGTAGCCGAGACGTTATAATTCCCTCTAGTTAATTTGTATAATGAATTACTAACTAAAATAAAATACGATTAATATCAAAATTATCTTTTATTAGTGTTGTTGTTACACTTGATTTTAGGAGAAGTGAAGTGGACTAACTTTGACTGAATCAAGTCCACAAATTTATTGTAGCCCTCGGGTTTTGTGGTCTTCTGTACCAAGGGTCGCGTGTTCGCAACCCGTTTCATGGGACAAAATTTTATTTCAATTTAATTGGCTACCAATAAATTTAAATAAATAGGGACGGGTTTTAAATGGCCGAAAAAAATAACCTTAAAAAATTTATTGTAATAATCATACTTTTTAGATACATTTGCTGTGATGATGGTGTCTAACTCCATGGGGATGAATATATATGTTGCTAACTTCATTGCATATAAAATGCTACTAACTTCACGTATGTGTCCCGTAAAGGTTAGTTCGGAGTAAGGCTGCACAGTACTTGAAAACAACTGCAAAATAAGCAGTCGAAACGTTCTACAGTATTTATCTAAGCGGTCTGTCACGCTCTGTTTGACCAACTTCCCGTTGGAATTTTGTAACAAAATTTTGCAGTCTTATAGAGGACATTATGGAGAGTCCCGGAAAAATACTCGGGTCCCGAAATTTCTATAACTTTTTGAGTTATTAATTCCTAAAGTTACGATTTCTCCCATTGGAGATGTACAGAGAAATATTTAAGTATTCTTTGCAGTTGTGTATTCTATGAATCCAGAAACCTAATGAGTACAGATTATTATTATTATAAGTAAAATTATCAACAATTTTGCAAAACACCATCTTCAAAACTTTATTAGCAAATACGCTTGACGTTAGCGTTATAAGCCGCTTATATTCACTGACATAATTTCCTAATAAAGCCAAGAAGAATTTATTTTATTCTTGATAAGATTTTTCACCCTTTTTTTTTGATGAGATTTAAATACTTTTCAGGGTCGATAACAATCAAAGTGTCTGTCTCTCTATAATCAGACATAAAAACCCAATTTCCTGGTGTCGCGTAAATTTCTTTGGACAGATTCAATGCCGGCCATGATATATGGACTTCTCGTTAAGTCTGTTGTTTATTGCCAGGCGGCGGCGGCGGCCTGGCCTTCACATGTTTGTCCACCCAATGCAGATCGGGGGATTTTTTAGGGCTTTTTATTTCGCTAGGAATAAGTATGATTTAATGGATGACAAAAAAAAAAACATCAATGCTACGTGAAAAATCTGGTGGTGTCACGCCGTTAACTCTATTATTTTTACTTTCTCTTACCTATATATATAGAGAGAGAGAGAACTATTTGCAGATGATGTAGTGTTAATCGCGGAGGAAGATAAGGAGCTAAGACAAATGATTAACATTTTAGAGAAGTATACAGATAAGATTAATCTAGAGGTAAATGCAGAGAAAACGAAGAATATGATATGCAAGAAAATGAAATAGAAAAGGTGAAAAAATTTAAATACCTGGGCCCGTGGTTTATAGCAATAGGAAACCCGAACCATCACCTAAAGGAAAGGGCAGCGAGTGGACAAACAGCACTGAACCAGAATGTTCACCCAATATGAAAGTACAGTGAAATCCTCGACAACGTTTGGCCAAGAAATGTGCGGATGGAGATATGGAAAGAGTTTACGCAAAATGCGTTAAAGCGGTGTTAGGACTCAGACGGGACACACCAGATTATATTTGGAAATTGAAATCAGGGAGGTTAAGTGTCGACACAAGAACATTTGAAAAAAAAAAAATGAAATACTTGATCAGAGTAATGAAGATGGAAAAAGACCGATGGCCGAGAATATGTTTAAGAGAAACCCTAAGGGGATTAAAAAATAGAAATTCAGGAAGGTGGGTCAGAGAACTCAAAGAAATCCTTGGAAGCACTGGCCTGATTGACGCAATGTGGAGAAACAACATTGGTGAGTCGATCAGAGAAATAGGAGATCTACTAGCGAAGAAGATGGACCAAGATTGCTGGAGGAGAGTAGACTCATCAAGATACCAGGGTATATAAAGAAATTAAGAAGATACCGGGGAGAGGGGAGGGGGCAACCCTAGGCAAGAAGAACAGGGAGATTTGGGCGAGAATTAGAT
>JAKCPI010011340.1:0-30900 GCA_023213315.1 Euborellia annulipes
ATTGATGTATTATTTAAAACTATTTATTCAATAAAAGAAGATTGATTTGGATTCATTCATTCATTCAATCACTAAATTCCGGGCAGGTACGGGCGGTCCTGAAGCAAGGTAAAAAACTACGGTCCGGGTAACGGCAGGTAAGTCAAAAAAAACGGGGCAAAAAAAATCGGCCCATGCAGAGCTCTAATGCAGGGTAATGGGAGTAATAATGATTTATCATATCTTAATTCTGGTTTCAAATTAGCATTAATAAAGAACTTTTGTATTATTAAAACCATATAAATATTTTTTTTCTGGGGGGTTCTGGGACAGCTAGTGTATAAAATGTTCCTTCTTAGGAAATATATTGTTATAAATACAATTAATCAATACCAACCTTGGTAATTTTTTAAAATATGTCCGTACAGCGACATTTTGGCCAGGACATTTGCTACATTTCAGTTCACGTTCTTCTGGATTTAAATAATTCTGAAGGGCCCTTTGTAAACTTGGTTTAAGACCATTGGTTGATGGAATATTAAGAAAAGAGCTAAATAGTCTTGATTTCGAGAACTGACATGAGAGCAACTGAAATTATAGAAATAATATATAGATTTGATAACTTAATATTTGATTTAATCAAAGGAAAATATTCATACTTACGATTTACATATGTAGCGTTCAGTTAACCAAAATTCCAAATTATCTCTAATTGGATTTCCACTGAGTCCATTACATTCTGTGTAATTTGTTATGAGGGGTATATTATGAGAACTTCCAATATTATTATTGTCAGCATCTGATCTCTCTTTAAGAGGATCAATTAATGAATCTGATTTTGTTGTTAGCCTCTGGCACTCTTCGCGTAAATAATCTAATAATTTAACGAGAAATTCTGAAGCATCTTCTTGACCATCGCTGGCAAAGGTGACATCCAATTGATTTTGATTTAAAGCTCTGGATAGAGTGCTAAAAAATAAACAATAGTATTATTATCATCTCTATATATCAGTTATATAAAGAGAAAAGTTTTTTATAATTATTTTTTAATTTCTAATAGTAACTTCAACAGACTATATAAACATACTTAAATCACTTCAACAAAATTTTTTGTATCAGTTGATTATCAAAATGGTGTAACCAAAAGGTTGGATCTAGATAAGGAGTAAAATATCTGCAATTACCCATGAGCCCTCTGGACTGCCATTGGTTGGCCTCTTTCTCTTGCTCGAGCAACATCAGTAAAGGCTCGGACGACTGGTGAAGAAACTCTTCGCCCTTGTGCCAGGCGAATTACATCATTAATCGGTGGAAGGGCGAAGACCATTTGAAGTGCTGAATTCAACCAGCATCGATTCATTCCAATAGGATTTGGAAATCTGCCCAGGTAAATAAATGCAAATAAAATAAACATAATTAAAATATTCGTTATCTAAATTTATTTATTTATTACTATTATAATAAAAAATAAATTCAGACTATATAGGAAAAGGAAAGTAAAAAAAAATGAATATTTTCATTTTTTAAATTTCTTTTCCTTCAAATTCAATAGAAATATTGGAATTAAATATTTGAAATTTTAGGAGAATAAACCAGATATTTTTCCAGTCCAATATAGTTAATAATAAATTATATAATTTACAATGTTAATACTTCCCCATCCCACATGGAGTATCTTGCAATGTATAAGCAAATCAATAAAACAAACACAATTTATATAATTAAATATTTATTAATTCATATACCCGACGTGGGTGAGGGTGTGCCGCCGTGAGTCGAAGTGAATTCATATACCCGAATCCGAGCTGTGGTCTAGTAGTAAGGGTACGCCGAGTACAAATTGGTAGATCCGTGGCTCGACTCCCGGGGTCACACCCTTATCTTTTTCGGGCATATGAATTAATAAATATTTAATTATATAAATCCCCCTCGCGGCTCACATACGCGATGCAAATAATTTCTTAAATATTGTATATGTAATTTCTTATTTACAAACACAATTTACAATAATTAGAGTTGTGGTGTGGCAAAAAAAATTTTTTTTTTATGATTGTAACAACATTTGTCTCTCTATAACTCATATTGTTAATATTTTCAGTCGGTGATGGTTTGCTGCATCCGAAATATATGGAAAATAAAACTAACCAAATTGATTTTTATTTATTGCCAAAATCTTAGCAAGTTTACCCACTCCTACAATTTACAATGTAAATATTTTTTATTAACTTATAATATGTAATATTATCTCAAAATGAAAATAAAAATATCAAAATCAAAATAATAGTTCATTTATAATTTTTGAAATCGGAGGCGTGTATATTTTAAATTTTTAAATGAATTAAATTTTTTTACGTTGCAATTACTCCAATTAAAAAAATTTTTGTCTAACTTAATTTTTAAATGATTTTGGATATTGAAAAAATTGCAAGAAATTTGGCTTTAATGGAGGATGGTCAAAGCATTCGATTCGCGGAAATGTACACAAGATACTGTTAAAAGATATAGAAACTGACACTTATTCTCGAAAGTTCGTGGGACACGAGGGTAATATTAAGTGGCAGGTTTTTTTTGCTGTTAAGTGTATATCATGGAGAGTAAATTTTAGTTTGTGTGAAATGAAAAAACAAAATGATAATAAATTATCCTTGAAATATTTGTAATGTCTGAAGATTGTCAAAAAAATAGTTTAAATTATCTTTGATTAGGCCTAGCTCAGACTGTAAACGTTTTATTCTGAACCATGTTTATGAGCAAAGTTTGCAAGATGTTGCTTCAGCACAACAAGACTTTTAGATTGTTACAGAGATGTTGAGAAACATGCTCTATGCTTTTCATTGCAATTTACGTTAATTGAGAAAAATACAAGAAATGTATATACAAATCAATATATATATATATACATTTGGGTCATTCTATAAAAATGGGTTAACTACGCGTAATTGCAAATAATTCAGTGACTACCAAACATATTGACATTTTTTAAACATCACTTAATAGAAAAAGTTAATAATTTTTTGGCACACATGATAAATATTGAAATTAAAAAAAATTTAATGAAAATATTCGTCTTTTTAACCCTAAAAATGTCGGGCCTTGGCTCAAAAAGTGGACATTTAAATGGAAATTTATTTAAACTATTAGATTGTTTAGATTTGATTGATTTGAGAATTGATTAGATGGTATACATTATTATCCATATCGATAGAATCCAAGATACTTTATTAAGCGTTGTTAATTCAAAAATTTTGATTTAAAATAAATTTACATTATTTTTTTTTTATTTCAAAGTCGCTTATGTTTTAAATTTGAAAAATATTATGATATTATACACTGTTGATAAAATAATTATCTGTTTTATAAAGTTTAGGGTGTAAAGATGGCATTGGTGCCCAAATACCGGGCGTTAACCATCTTTTATATACTTTTATTGTTATTTTTGTGTCGAAAATCAGCATGTATACACTCAATTTGTCAGTCTCCTGGTATGTAAGAGGCCTATTTTGGAAATGTATTAATTATTTTAACTATATACTGGATTTGCTGTATTTTCTTTGTTTTATTTAATATATATAATATATAAAAGAAAATAAGTATTCCATATCAATTAGCAGATTTTTTTTTGTGTTTTATAAAAAAAAACGTCAGTTCCCTGGAAGTTTTCAACCGTAAAGCTAAGAGGCTGATAAGCTTATATATAAAATAAAAAAATCTGAGTGTTACTATATATGGATACAATAAAATTAACTTATTATCTCTCAAAATTATTACCAACACTTGAAATCAAAGTAACAAATTGTCCATTTCAAATTCCACACCAAAGTTAACCCATTTTTGTAGAATATATATATATATATTAATAAGTTTTTGCGACTGAATGTATATGAAGATAAAAGTTATCCGAAAAATTTTATCTTCATATACATAAATACAAATATACTCCTAGACAAAATTAACTTTTATTCCTACTACGGTATATGAATTTAATCTAAAATTTATATAAATAAGGATTATCCTAATTCTTCGATATGTAACAAAGTTATTCATTGAAAATAAAATACAAAAACTATTCCAATTTTGTCAGATTAAATTCACATTTTATCTAGAGATAGTAACTAAGGTGGGTTAATTTTGTGTAGTAGTATATATATATAAAGTGATAAATAATCAAAATAACTTACCCTATCTCATAAGGTTGAAGTATAGTGCATGGTTCCAAAGTAACATTATTTTGGTTATTGACCCAAGGTCGAAATTCATCAGATCTTCCTCTAGGATAATCTAAGGCTATAATTTTTTCCTGTGGTCTTTGATTTGTCGTTTCTTTAGTTGGTGTTAAATCTTTAATAATATTATCAATTTCAACTTTAGTATTTTTCTCTTGTACTAGATTCTCTTTATCATTATCAAACTCGTAGATTTTCTCTGGATTTTCAATTTTTCCGCCGAATTGAAACCGTAGTCAAGTGAGCGCTTAGCAGAGCTCGGTGTTCTCGACTCAAATCGAGAATATGTTTTGACTGCTGGCATACTGTAACACTTCACATGACGATGTTCCTGATTAGGCGAATCAGCTCCAAATGATATTTTCGATGAAGATTTACTTAAAAAATTTTTAATTTTTGTTGATTTTTCACGTTGAGGAGGTGTATCGTTTATAATGTCCTCATTTATATCCTCGTCGAATTTACGTTTCCTTGTTGGTGAAAAACGTCTTTTGGGAGGTCGGCTAAAAATAAAATATCAAAAGAATTTAATAATTAGGAACACTTACTATATTAATGGTATTAGTTATATGGTGTTGTTAACTTACCGGAGAATATTAGCTTTTGTTTGATAAAGACCTTTATATTGTGGTGTTGCTGTTTTTCTATAAAATTGAGAGCAACTTAACGGTGATGGAGAACTATTCAAAATATCATTTGATTTAGTCATTGCTCGGGTTAAAACATTCTTCGATTGCCCGGGCATTACATTCACTTTTTTTTGATTATTCACTTATTAAGCGACTAACCTGGAATGCAATGTTGGCAAACAATTGTTGGATTGGTTCATTAGGTAGATGTAAAACAAAAATTGTTTGAGAATATCAATATTATATTTATGCAGTCATTCACTAGTATACGATAAACCGCGAAAAGAATAATCAGGGAATAAACGGGAAGGGACATCACGTAGTAAAAAAATGGAGTGGGCTGATACAGCGTCCCCTACTGGTGTCTACCATTTTTGGCGCCATATTTAAATATAAAATCGAAAGGTTTCTCGCCAGGAAATAAGGATTTTCTCCCGAATGAATGCTAATGATTTCTCACTCAAATGAATCTTAAGGGTTCTCGCCCAAATGAATAAAGTTGTTAGTGAAAAGGTTTGTTTTTTTTTGATAAATAAAAGACAAAGTTACAAGTGAACATGTGCATTTATTAAAAAAGAAAAATAAATTGATTAAAGAAAATAAACATTATTTTTGTCCTTGGGAAAAACGAATAAAAAATATACAATATATTTGATAACATATTAATATAATATTAAAAAAATGACTAAAGCATATAAAACATTTCTTTTTTCTCGAAAATTTCTATAAAAGGTCTCGAGTTTAAAGTTAAAATAATAAAATTAATATCAAATGATTAAAGAATAACATTTAAATATAATATTTAAAAATTAATACCTCCAAACTTCCAAGAAAATATAAATTCAGCTAAGAACATCGTGTTTATATAAAAATGATTAAGACTATAAAAAATTGAGTGTACGGTATGTAAAATATATAATATAAATGAGTTATGGATTTCTTGTACATGTATAAAGGCTAAATAAAATAAAAAATAACAAAATCAAAATAGTTAGATAAAAGTTAACAAGAAAAAACAGATTAAACTACTAATATTGTGTATATATATACAAGTGGTGAAAGATATAAATATATATATATATATATAAAGTATATAATATAAATGAGTTAATAAATAATAATAATATTAAATAAATAAATTTAGACCCGCTTAGAGGCACCAGTCCTTGGTGGCTAGGTCCAACAAACAATATAAATTTAAATACAATAACAAATACAACAAACAAAACAAAAGGAAAAATAAATAAATAAATAAATAGAAATGCATGCCCATAAACAATCAAAACCATTTATGGATTTCTTGTACAGTGAGGGTCAATATTATAAAGGCTAGATAAAATAAACAAATACATAAAATCAAAATAGATAAAAGTTACATTTGGTAAAAAATGGCTATCTATGGAAATTGAGCGAAATTTTATGCTCATCGACTAAACTATCGCTCGAATATAAATCGACCATGATAACTGATTGAAAGCATTTGTAAATGAGCATAATTTAAACATTATAGAAAAAATCAGTCAAGACACAGTGTGAAAAAGACCGACAGCTTTGATACGCGGAGAGACCATTTGCCAAAACGAAGTAAAAAATATTAAAAAACTTAGAAATTTTTGACAAAAGTTCCATAAATTTTTAAATATTTATCTAAGTTAGGGCTAGAACGTTTCTCCTTATAACATATTTTTCTGTTAGTCGTCTTCACAAGGTGTTTCACCATTATGTAAATAATACTTTTTTTTATAATGTTTTTGAAATCATGCTCTTTACAAACACTTTCAAAAGGCAAGGAAAATCTGTCACCTATTGCAATGTAAATATCCGAGCTATTTATTGTCTCAAAAAAAATTCTTTCAATAGCTCGCTTGGAAATTTTAACCGCATTGATAAAATCAGGTGACGGATAAAAAAGTTGCCCATCATCTTTCGCTGAAATTAATGCGTGGCTGTCAGTAATGACATCGGTAAGAAAATAATTCTTACATTCTTGACAGCCAACACCATTAATAAATCGGCGATAGATGAAGCCGGCTATGTATGCGCTTGTCTGTGAACGCATCGAAAAAAAAAGTATCTGGGGCAAAATCAAAAGAAGCGTTGTCATTTGATAGTGGGGAAGAAACCGACAATTTAGAGTTTGTGATGGCTCTTTCTGTTGGCTTAAAACGAGGGTCTATTAAGGTCATAAGTTGTGCAGTTCCATCCCATTCACAATTTGTTGAGCTTGAGCAAGAAACCATATTATTTATTAAACATGTCTTGTAAGCTCCAACAAATTGTGCGCAGGTTGGTCTGTAATTTTGACCACATAGCCCTCGTACTAATCCAAAGAAATTTTCTAGTGGATCTTGGTTCAAAGATCTTGTTTTCAAGTTTTTGAAGCCAAGATCCTTCATTGTTTTCCACAACGATTCTATATTGCGAATTGTCGCAAAAAGATTTAAGATCGATGGTGGATTAGCAGTAGAACCATCACTTTTTACAAATTTTAATGTACGCAGAAAATCTTTTGCCTCCGCCCAAAATGGTAAATGGACGGATTTGTCAGTAAGAACTCTGCGATGTTCTTTAAAGGAGGAATTTTGACTTATATTTTGGTAGCAATTTAAAGAATCGAAGAGCTTGTCCATAAATAAAATAAATTTCGCTGTCCCAGTGAAATTATGTCTCATTCCTTCAGGGAGGTTCTTCGTCGTCTCCGTGACTAAACAAAGAGCTGCATGTAAGGAACGACTAAAAACTTGAGTGGCCAATCTAACTTTCATCTTTTGTTTCCCGACGGGATTCAAATGACTAGTTGTTAGTTTGGGACATACCTTACTTTCGAAGTTATTTCCTTCTAAAGCGTAAAAAGTTTTTATATCGTCCCATTTCGCGATATTATCTCCAAAGTGGATGTCTTTGGCCAAAAAATTGTTCCTAATGCATTTAATTAAATGAGGAACATCAAATAAATGGTAAATTTTGTCATCTCCCACTTTGAAGACATAATCCTCCGACCGGAAGCCACTCTCCTTGCTTAGCTGGGATAACGCAGAACGGTTTGATGATCCTTGATCACAAACCGTGGCCAAGATGCGGAATTTAGTTTTTTCATGGATAGCTGTGATTACCTCTTTAATCAAGTTTTTCAAAACTAAAGATTTTGTTGCTGACTTTACAAAATTGAAGCAAACAGGTTGCTTCCAATTTTGGTTGATACCCCTCAGCATAAATGTGAGGCAATGGTCAGCAACATGTTTTGTTTTTTCCCCGCCATCATCTTCCAACCCAACAATAGATTTTGTCCTCATATTGACGCTTAGATGTGGCTGAAGATAAACTTCATCAAATATAAGCGTGCAATATCGATCAGTACCTTTTTTTTCAGAAGACATCACAGACAAAAAATCTAAAACATTTTTATTGAGACCTGGTTTAATATCAATATCAGCAAGCATTCTTTTTAGCGTCTTTGTTGAAGGCAAACAAAAAATTTTTTGAAGAAATCTGTAACATCTGGGCGAGGTTTTGAAAATAGCTAGGGATAACGCTTTTTCTTCCTGCGTCCAAAGATGTCTTTTATTATTGACGCTAAAATATTTTATTTGAGATTCAATAAATACTCTTGCAGCAGACGGCAGATTTTCCAAAACCTTGAAGTCTCTGTGGCCCAAAACCTTTTTGCATGAACCCTTTTGAATCAAAGATACAAGTTCTGCTTGTTTTTTTTTCTCTCTAAGAGATCTTCTTAGCCGTCCGCTCAAATTTCGATAGTAGTCGCGCCTTATCCTTAAACCAGCCTTGTTATTCCGATCACCTTTTTGATCTAAAAAAAAAGAAGGAAAAAAATTATTTAATAAATATATTTTTTATACCTATATATAATCCTCTGATATCCTCCCTAATATATTTTTATATATATATATTATATATATTTTTTTTTAATCCCATGGGGTGTTTGTCGATTTCAGAGCCCACAAATGATTCTGTCGAGGTTCATTTATCAGGAATAAATTCAATAGATTTAAGTGGCTTAGTGATTGAGCTCGGTAACCGTAGGTGCTCTCAAAGAAACATATTTAGATTTCACTTATTTAATTCGACAAGCAGTATCTGATCAGAATATTAAAAAAAAAAAAAAAAACAATACTTACTATTCTCCGTAGTTGATTGGTCTAATATCTCCACCTCATACTCCATCGGGAGGTCATTTCCAACTATAAAAAAGGGAAATATGTTTATCAAAGCAAAATGTAATGAGACAAAAAAATAGTTAAAGATTCGTTTTCTGGAAAAAACCTACAAATTATTGATGACTCTTCCTCACTATTTGCGCCTTCCGATGCTGGAGCAAATTGCAAATTTCCTGGATCCGCAGTTGAGTCCAAAATTTCAACCTCATACTCCATCGGTAGGTCATTTCCAACTATAAAAAAGGGATAAATGTTTATCAAAGCAAAATGTAATGAGACAAAAAAATAGTTAAAGATTCGTTTTCTGGAAAAAACCTACAAATTATTGATGACTCTTCCTCACTATTTGCGCCTTCCGATGCTGGAGCAAATTGCAAATTTCCTGGATCGGCAGATGAGTCCAAAATTTCAACCTCATACTCCATCGGGGTGCCATTTCCAACTATAAAAAAGGGAAAAATGTTATCAAAACAAAATGTAATCAGAAAAATGAATAGTTGAAGATTCGTTTTCTGAAAAAACCCTACAAATTATTGTTGGCTCTTTCTCACTATTGGTGCCTTCAGATGGTGGAGCAAATTGCAAATATCTCTGGCCTACCAAACCTAAAAAATTAATGAATTTATATATAAAAATAGAATGATTGATAATATGTTAAAAAAAAAAAAAAAAATACTTACGCGTGTATGTTGGTGATGGTGTTTTATGTAAACCGCTATCATTTACTACAAAAGAAAATTGGATTTATTTAAAATTTTGATACAAACAAAGCAGTAGATGATCAGAATAAGTAATACATGTATTTTTTGGAAATACATCTATTAAAAACTTTTTAAGAAAGGAGACGTACCGCTGAATAAAAATTGCGTGTTTTGGTCTAGTTGGCTTCCGAAGTGCCTCTCGTTTGTTTTTTTCCTGGACACTAAATCAAAGAAAATATATTATAATAAAAAGGAAAACTTAGACAAATAATATATATAATATACAATAATAATATATGATTTTGATATAGTTTCAAAAGGTATGCCTAATCCCATTTGGGGATAATAGGTTTATAGGAACAAACCAGAAAGAAAATTCTCTGGGAAACCTTTCTCAAAAACTCTGACTATATTAATTCTATTTTTCTACTATGCTTATACAAACAAAGAAATTTAGTTCAAATAAATTATACTTACGAACAGCTGCTTGGGATAAATTTTCTTTATTCTCAATAAAGGGAACAACACCTCTGAGCAATTTATTTTTTTTTGCATTATAGAATTGTTCAATTGTAAAATGTTCAGAGCAAACCTTGTAATGAACAAGGAATGATTTATAAGATTTGTTTAATAATTTAGGGTTGTTTATAATTTTTATCCATGCCTCTTGCAGCTGTCTGTCGCGTGGAAAACAAAACAATTTCATATTGTTGTTGTTTGTTCCTGGATTTGCATTTTTACAATTGGGAACACAACATCTTTTTCTTAAGGGTATCATGCTGTTTACGAATAAATAATGAAAAAACAAATTAATATTTCTATAAATGCCAATGAATCAAAGAGAAACCAAATGAATAATTATGATGACAAATAAAAAATTATAACAATTTTAATAAATTAATAAAATATGTAAAATGTATTAAAAAAATATGGAGTTGGTATTTTTAAAGTGTTTAAAAAAATGTATTGCTTAATATATTTGTAATAAATAAATTGAGCTAAAAAACCAACCTTATTTTGAAGTTTGAATAATCCCAATCGATGATAAATATGACGTATATTGTTTAGACAACTTTTCAAATGTTTGAAATGGCTGTTGATAAGGTAGACGACTTGGTGGCTTGGATTCTCCTTGAGTTTTTCCCAGAAATTGGCAGCAGTCAATGTTTTTGACGTAGATAATTTTTTTCCGCGACTACTAGCACCTCTATCGGCCACTGCTGTCTCTACGTATACCAATGAATCAGTCTGAACATAGGAACTATATCTCTAAAAACGCTTCAAGTTTCTCCATTGACTTGTCCCCCCCTGCATTATTACCAACGAGTGTGGATTATTGATTTGAGTTCTGTATTATTAGCTGATGTTGCATAAAACAATTCCATTCTATTAATTCAACCAATTATATAAAGAAATATTAATTCCAAAATGTCGCGGGTTTGTAAAATTATATTTATCTATATACATATATATATATCATAATTTAATTTTATTTTCCAGAAAATGAAAGCTTATAAATGCCCTACAGATGAATTATCCTTGACCAATTGTGCCGTGTTGAATAAAGATGATTTTGACAGTTCAGTCCAGTATGTCATTTATCATTTATTAAACTTTTGTAATGTCTTTTTATAGCCTTAATGTCTTATAATATTTTTTTTCCTCTTATTTATAGGCACATCCAGGTGTCTGCAGGTGGGAGACAATTTGTTTTTACTGCTCGATTTTACCATGAAGTTCCCAGAGGTCATGTGGGATTTTCTTTATTGCAACGAAAATGGGCAACACTCTCCCTTAACCAAGACATTGATGTCAGGCCTTATACATTTGACGGAAATGAATGTCTCTGTTCAATGGTGATTGAAGTAGATTTTCTGCAAAAAAAGACGTATGTAAACATAAATTCATGTATACACTCACACTCACATTTTACTTTCTTGCATCATCCGGCTTATTTTACAATTTCACATAGATGGGAGGGGGTCTGATTTAGTATAAGTCAAAACAACAAAAAAATAGTACATATAGTAATTAGGGCAAAAAAGCAATTGAATATTTTATTTCATAATACTTGTCTTCAGACTGACAGATTTAAAATCGCAAAAGCGATATATATATATATATATATATATATATATATAATATAAAATATATTGAAGACAAGTATTATGAAATTAAATATTTTTTGTTGATATTTAATATTATATAGATATTAAAGTCGACATTCAGAAAGATACAAAATTTTTAAATACTCAAAAATATCTAATGATAGTACCAGTTTCTTTGTGAGAAGAAGTTGGGGGTCGTCCACATATTACGTCACGCCCTTTTTGACGATAATCTAGTCCCCCCCCCTCCATGTCACTTACAAACAAACCCCCCAATAAATATTATGTCTCAACTTAGAACTACCTCACCTCCCATAATACATACATTAATGATAAATGATAAAATTCCCCCCTACCCCCTCCCCCCTTGACGGGGTCCTACGCATTACGTTATATGTGGACGACCCCTTGAGAAAGAAGAAAAATAATTTAATTAGGAAAGAACTGGAGAATAAAAACCAGCAATTGATGGACCCTCTCACATCATCTTTAATTGGCAAATATTTCGACTGGCATTACGCCTAGTCATCATCAGTGCAAACAAATGATTTGGTGGAGGGCCCGTGTCAAACAATGGTTGAGGATTATTTTAAAATTTCTCGGAGAAGCAGGGGTCAGACGCAAGTGCAAGCGAAGTTTAGTTTCGCTTGCACTTGCGTCACTGCTACTCCGAAAATTTTAAAAAAATCCTCAACCTTTGTTTGGGGCCAAATTTGCCCGACCAAATTTTTGCTGCCACCTGGATACCCGCCGAAATGATGTGAGGGCCACTGGTTATATGTGAAGTACGCAGTTCCTCTTATCCAGCGAAAATCTTCCAATTGCAATAATTTAATTTTTTTCTATTTTTTCTTGCTTCTGAAATATTAAAACAAAAATAATCGTGAATTTTGTAAAACTTTTTTAATATCAAAATTTCCATTCACTATTAGAGTCTACATCATTAAGGCTGAACGCACACCAATTGAGCAAAATCTTTTTCGGTCAAAACATTTTGTCCAAGAACAAAACGTTTTGCTCAATGCCAACGCACACCGATTGAGTAAAACGCTCATTGGTAAAACATTTTGTTCAATGATGTCGAATCATGCTCAATTGTGTTTTGCCTCCTCGGTGTGCGTTGACCCATGGAAAAGCATTGAAAAAACAGTTTTAGGTTTAGTTTTTAGTTTAGTCACAATTTTGTCGTCCGAAAAGGCTTTTGCTCAATTAGTGTGCTTTCAGCCTAAGAACAGTCGACTGCCGATAATTCGAATTTTTTATTATTTTAGGCTATAAATATATAAAATTTATGTAAGCACATACATATTTTCAAAAATACAATAAAAAGTCTTAATAATTCGAATTTTTTTACTTTCATCTTGATAATTTTCATGAATTTCCAACTATCGAGAGTCGACTCTGTTTACTTCTTCATAGTTAGTTTCCTCAAGAGTCTTCTTTCATTTTATTATTTTTTTTATTTATTTATTATTTTTTTTATTTCATTTTCCAAATATACATCAAATTCTCAAAGAAAATACAAGTTTTTTTCATTGACTTTTTTTTTTTTTAGAACTACCTTAGAACCATATGATTCCGATTTAATGTCAAAAGAATTTCTTCTTCAATTTTCTGGACAAGCATTCTCTGAAGGACAGCAGTTGGCTTTTTATATTCCCGACAAAAAAATGCTTGGTCTTGTAATTAAAAGTTTGGAAGGTAATTTTAAAAATATTTTACTCATTTCTTTTATTGATTATAATAATTATTTTTTCTTTTTAGCTGCTGATCTTGATGCTATAAAAGCTGGAGGAGAAGCGAAACCTAAAAAGACTCGTCTAGGCCGGTGTCTTGGAAATACTCTCATTAATTTTCAAAAAGCAGAAAATTCTTCAATAAATTTAGTGGGCAAATCAATAGGGTAATTATTATCAAATAAGAAATTATATATATAATATAATAGATATTATATATAAGCCGCCAAGAGAATTCATACAATTCAATATTTATTAATTAGGGTGCTGCCGGGAGTCGAACCACGGATCCACCAATTTGTACTCGATGTACCCTAACCACTGGACCACTGCACTGCATTCGGTTATTTGAATTCACTCAGAAAGCCATCAGGAGAAATGGACCCAAATACAGTGTCACAAATTTCTATAATTGAGAAGATTGAATTAAAATTACCGAATGCCGTGTTGTGGTCCAGTGGTTACCGAGTACAAATTGGTGGATTCGTGGTTCGACTCCCGAAGGCACCCTCATTTTTGTCGGTTATTTGAATTAATAAATATTGAATTGTAGTAATTTTTATCTTTTACATAGTCGAATGTCATTTGAATTAGACCTGATGTTTGAGGTACCCAGCTATTTCTTTATACTTTATGTATTCTTGGCCTAATTAAAGTGAAATTTAATCAGTTAAATTATCATTTTTCATATTCGTCGGTCAGAAAAAAAAATAAAATGATAGGAACATGCCCACCTAACCTGCCACTATAGACACATGATTTGTAAGACGTTGTCACGTCAAAAAAATTGTCATATAAAAGAAATGATTCTTTGCGCATTAGCTCAGAGATAGAAATCTCGCGTTTCTTGTTCATTACTTACTAAATTTCAAAATAATTTATATTTGAATTTTACTGTTTCTTAAATTCTTTAAATTATAAATAAATTAAAACAAACATCTTTTTAGGAAGCAGCCAAGACAAAGCATTATTAATCCAGATTGGGATTTCCAGAAAATGGGTATTGGAGGATTAGACAAAGAATTTAATGCCATTTTTAGGCGAGCTTTTGCTTCTCGAGTTTTCCCACCAGAAATTGTTGAACAATTAGGTAATTTGATTTCATTTTTTACATAATATAAAAAATATAATATAAATTATTTCCTTAGGTTGCAAACATGTAAAAGGAATTCTTCTTTATGGACCCCCGGGTACTGGTAAAACTCTAATGGCTCGACAAATTGGAAATATGCTTAATGCTCGCGAACCTAAAATCGTAAATGGCCCACAAATCCTTGATAAATATGTGGGTGAATCAGAAGCAAATATTCGACGTTTGTTTGCCGATGCTGAAGAAGAAGAAAAAAGAGTAAATGATATTATCTTTTATATAATATTTAGGCCTAAATACTAAAAAGTATTTTATTTTTAGTGTGGTCCCAACTCTGGTTTGCATATAATAATCTTTGATGAGATAGATGCAATTTGCAAAGCCAGAGGATCAGTAGCTGGCAATTCCGGTGTTCATGACACAGTAGTAAACCAATTGCTTGCCAAAATCGATGGAGTTGAACAACTAAACAATATTCTCGTAATAGGAATGACTAACCGTCGGGATATGATAGATGAAGCTTTACTCCGTCCTGGACGTTTAGAAGTATGTATATATACACATGTTTGATGAATGATTTATCAAAAGTATTCCTATGACATTAATTAATTTGATTATTGAATATATATTAAAACTTGTATATATTGTACCAACACAGAGAAATGGTCCATAGAAAAGGTCACTTAAACAAAAATTCTAAGAAATATTTAAAATAATTTATTTAAAAAGTAAAATGATAAGAATATACTAATTATCAGAAATTGATATTTTTTAATCAAATTGGCAAGAAAATCAAAGTCCAAACTAATTTCCTAAAAAAGTGAGAGTGAGTTAGTATTTAAGTAATTCAAAATTTGTTATTTGGCATGAATTTTCGAGTTGTATGAGCAAATCAATAATTAACAAGTCAAAGTACAGAGATATTAAAAATTTGGTTGCTACTAGAAGTCAGGGCAGAAGGACAAGTGACGAGGATGACGTCAAGCGGTGTAAAAATTTACTATAAAATGCAAGGGACGGAAGACTCGAGAGCTCCATTTTTACAAAGCGCCTTTAACACAGCTCAAAAATAAACCAATCAAGAGCTCAACATTTTAACCCTATTAAATAATAATAATTAAAAAAAAATAATAATTAAAACAAAATAATTAAATTCATAAAAAAACAAAATAAAATAAATAATATTTAAAAGAAACGAAGAACGAAGAAACGAAGAAAAGAAGAAGGAAGAAAAATACAACAATTATAAAAAATCAAACAATTAAAAACAAACAACAATCAAAATCAACAACGAAAGAATCTGCGAGTTGACGTCCTACACCGAGTTCTGACATCCTGATGATCGACATTTCGGTCTACCAGGAAGCTGCCTTCGTCGAGCCAAACTACAACTTAGCCGCCGAAGACATCGATCCCGAACTCAACAAATCATCATACATCTCTATACAGATAAGCACTCACTCGATTTTCTTGCCAATTTATAATATTAAAAAGAATTTAAATGAACTAAAAACTTTTAAAGAAATAATAATTAAATTTAACTTAAATAATAATAATTTAAAACGGACCTAGAAATAATAATTTAAATAATTTATATAAAATAATTTCAACGACATTTCGGTAGCAAAAAGGGAATTCTTCAGGCCAAGTGTTCAGTAGTAATAAATTATAATACACGGTTTGACGAATTCCATAAATTCGTTTAACTTCATTTTTTTATTTTTTAAATATTCAAAATTAAAACCGAGGTCAATGAGATTATTTTATCTAAACAAGAGAAACAATTTATATTAATATTAATGAAATTTGAATAATAAGATTAATAAAAAGACACACATATTATTTTTACAAACCAATTTGAAAGTTAATCTCGAATCGTTATTAATTTTTTCCATAAATAAATTGATCATTATAATTAAAATTTAAACTTTTATTTACGTAATCAAAACCCAGAGAGCAACAACATTATATTTCAGATAATAATCAATAATTAATACCATTACACAGGCAACAGGGATTAGGGCGATCTGAAGGCCGCAACAATATTACCCTAATTCTATTCAGAGAGTAAAAATCTTTGAATAACTTTTCTCTAAAATTAATTTTTTAAATAAACATCTAATTATTTTAAATAGGGAAAAGTCTGTATCAGATCAAATGGAGGTCCCACCACCGAGATTATTTCAATTATAATCGTAAAAAACAAGATTTTTTAAAAATAAATTAAATAACAAATAACACAACCGAGATTTTGAATTTAAAATTTTATTAATACTTAAAACTTAAAATTTTTTTTTCTTTTTTTCGAAATTTTTCAAAATTTATAAAATAAAATTAACTTTAGATTTTTTTCAATAAAAATATAATTACGCAAAATTTTTTTTTTAATTTTTCAAAATAACTAAATATGATTAGGTTTTGTGATATGAAGGTCAGTAAATATCCAATATTAAGGTTAAAAATTCGAAAGATGAAAATAAATTTATGGAACAGATAGTCATAAAAATGTCTTCACCGGAGTCTGACGACTCGGACCCCATAGGCGAGTCGTCAGGATCAAATATGACGTCACAAGGAAATCTACAGTCCATTTCGAATTTGGAGACAACTTCAAATGTGTCTAAAAACGGAAAAAAGGTTCCAGAGATGACTTCAACAACGACATCAACATCTGATGCTAGAAGTGGCCAAAGGAGTGCACCGACATTTAAAGAATTTATGGAATATCTTAAAATGAGGGACAGAAAAGAGGAAATGGAGAAGAAAGAAAGGGAAGAGAAAGAAAGAAGAGAAAAAGAAGAAAAGGAAAAGAGGAAACAAGAAAGGGAAAGAGAAAGGGATAAATATCACGAAGAACGAATTAAGTGGCTAGACGGTTTGCTAGCAGAATCGAAAGCAAGGATTAAAGAGATAGAAGAGAAAAAGGGTATAAAAATAAGAAGAGATTTGGATATACAAGAACAAAGTGATAAGAATACTGAAGATCTTCAACAAAGTACAGAAATTGACCAGCAAGCAACTCCACCTGAAGTTGAACTGATTAAAAGCGAAAAAGATGTGGAAGAAAATCAGCAAATAGTTGAAGATCAGATTTCTAATTTAGAAAAGGAAGAAATCCAGGTAGAAGCAACACCTCCTGTACCACCAACGGCACTGGTTGTTCCTTCACCAGAAGAGTCAGAAGAAATTCAGGAGATACCAATCCCTGACAAGGATTTACCAACAACAAATCAACTACAACCACTTGAAATATTTTTTCCTTTATACGAATATTCCGAACATCCATCCTTCAAATCTCTAACTTTTAAATGGAATGCCGTCAGACCAACAATTTCTATGAAACAAATTATGATAGAGTTTCCAAGTAACTTCAACCGATTTAGTCCCAAACCGCACCAAACTCAACAAACCACCCGAATTTGTCCACAAATAAAAACAAACTACCGGACGTGGGTAGAAGAAGTTTCTGTAAAGAACACCGGAAGACCACCGAATAATAATCGTGAAGAAGACAAATAGTTGAGAACAGTATTAAACCAAAAGGGAGGCTACGCCCTTACTTTGTTCTCTTGTAAGCATTGCTGACCATCTAGCACAAAACAGGAAGAAATCTCCGATTGTTAATCGTCGAGAAAAATCTTCCATAAATCTATTTCCATCTTTTGACAACATAAAATAATAAATAAAATCCTCAGTTAATATGTTATGTCCTGTAATGGTGTCGATTAGTGATTATTATCTGAAATCACATTGGGTCAAAATTATAAAAAAAAAAAAATTTTTTGGGCTTAGAGAGGAAAAAGAGATTAAATTTCAAGGTCGAGAAATGTGTTTTTTTTTGTTAATTTGTATATAAAAAAAAAGTAAATTAGAAATGTTTTTTTGTTTTTTTAATAAAATGTAAAATTAAAAAAAAAAAAAGTCAAAAAAGGAAAAACAAAAAAAAATATAGCTATAAGTAATTAATTTAATCTTTTCAATTTATATAATCTTATTTATTTATTTATTTAATTTATTCAATCTTTTTTTTATCCTTCTAATTTATTTAATCTTTTTTTTAATTTATTTAATCCTATTTAATTTATTTAATTTATTTGTTTTTGTTTGTCTGTGATGTTTTGCTTATTTTTATTTGTCTGTGATAGAAAATTTATTTATTTAGAGTGTCTGTGATATAAAATTAAAAAAAAAAAAAAAAATTTTTTTAAATAAAAAAAATTATAGGTGATAAAAATTATTTATTTTTGTGCAATACAATTTCGATTTAGATCACAGAGTATATATATAAACAGAGAGCGTACTCAATGTTAATTTCTGGTTTTTGTCCGCCATCAGGGTGGCACAATCAGAACGCAGGGAATTTGCGCAAAATTCAAACCAAATTTTAGCCGCTAAATTTAAAATTTGGTATTCCGTGTAAATATATATGAATATTATTTTACTGTTAATAAGTAATTTTTTTTAAATATAGAAAGAATATGGGTATTTTTTATAACATAAACATCAGATATTTTGGAAAGATAAACTATTTATTTAATAAAATACAGATAAATATATTTTATACCTTTTGGGGTACAGAATACAAACAAGAAATAAAAAAATTTATAATATGTAAAAATGAACAAAAATACACAATAGATAAATAAATAAAGTTAAATTGTCATTTGTTATAGATTTGTGACGATCTGAAAAAGAATAAAAATTAGTAACGTTAGTTGCTGGTAAATTAGGCGAGTTGTCCAGTTGATAGTTTTGTCGACGAATAACATCTGAATCCTCTGAAAAAGAAAAATCTTCTAAGGAATTTGATGTATCATTTAATGGATGATCTTTCTCCATTTCTATAATAAATTTTGAAGAATATTTGGTGTTCTCAAACTATTGTCAAAAATATTGACAATTGTTTGATTTTCACTAATATTTGTCATAGTTTTACTAGAAAAATTACTTATCTTATTTGATGTTTCCATTTGTTGTGAAAGATCTCACAGGTGACTGTTATTTTTAGGAATACTGTGCTCAAATCGAATGATCTTTAGGTTATCAATTTCATTAGTTTGTCATAATTATTGCAATTTTTTGCTAAACATTTTCTTTTTCCTAAAAATATAAATGGAAATGTAGTTAATAAACATATAAATATAATTAAAAACATTTTTAAGTATATAATGAAATCCAATACTTATCTCTTGAATGACAATTTTAACGTATTTGACAATATTTGAATATAATATATATAGAAATCACATGATCATTTCATCGGTTGACTACCCTGCTCTCTAGCGGATAAAAGTGTCAAACTATCATTGGGGTGGCAATCGTGACGTCACACAATTTCAAATTCTCCCATTGGAGTGCACCCCCCTGATTTAGATGTAAGTAATTTATTTGAATTTATTTATTTAGATATAAGAAATTATTCATATAATATAATATTTATTTATTTATACAAAACTCTGATAAATCAAAAATATAAAAAAATTGTAAATTTTTTAAATTTTTGATTTGGGGGCTCTGTACCAACACAGAGAAATGGTCCATAGAAAAGGTCACTTAAACAAAAATTCTAAGAAATATTTAAAATAATTTATTTAAAAAGTAAAATGATAAGAATATACTAATTATCAGAAATTGATATTTTTTAATCAAATTGGCAAGAAAATCAAAGTCCAAACTAATTTCCTAAAAAAGTGAGAGTGAGTTAGTATTTAAGTAATTCAAAATTTGTTATTTGGCATGAATTTTCGAGTTGTATGAGCAAATCAATAATTAACAAGTCAAAGTACAGAGATATTAAAAATTTGGTTGCTACTAGAAGTCAGGGCAGAAGGACAAGTGACGAGGATGACGTCAAGCGGTGTGAAAATTTACTATAAAATGCAAGGGACGGAAGACTCGAGAGCTCCATTTTTACAAAGCGCCTTTAACACAGCTCAAAAATAAACCAATCAAGAGCTCAACATTTTAACCCTATTAAATAATAATAATTAAAACAAATATAATAATTAAAACAAAATAATTAAATTCATAAAAAAACAAAATAAAATAAATAATATTTAAAAGAAACGAAGAACGAAGAAACGAAGAAAAGAAGAAGGAAGAAAAATACAACAATTATAAAAAATCAAACAATTAAAAACAAACAACAATCAAAATCAACAATCGAAAGAATCTGCGAGTTGACGTCCTACACCGAGTTCTGACATCCTGATGATCGACATTTCGGTCTACCAGGAAGCTGCCTTCGTCGAGCCAAACTACAACTTAGCCGCCGAAGACATCGATCCCAGAACTCAACCAAATCATCATACATCTCTATACAGATAAGCACTCACTCGATTTTCTTGCCAAATAATAATATTAAAAAGAATTTAAATGAACTAAAAACTTTTAAAGAAATAATAATTAAATTTAACTTAAATAATAATAATTTAAAACGGACCTAGAAATAATAATTTAAATAATTTATATAAAATAATTTCAACGACATTTCGGTAGCAAAAAGGGAATTCTTCAGGCCAAGTGTTCAGTAGTAATAAATTATAATACACGGTTTGACGAATTCCATAAATTCGTTTAACTTCATTTTTTTATTTTTTAAATATTCAAAATTAAAACCGAGGTCAATGAGATTATTTTATCTAAACAAGAGAAACAATTTATTATATTAATGAAATTTGAATAAATAAGATTAATAAAAAGACACACATATTATTTTTAGAAACCAATTTGAAAGTTAATCTCGAATCGTTATTATTTTTTCCATAAATAAATTGATCATTATAATTAAAATTTATACTTTTATTGACGTAATCAAAACCCAGAGTGCAACAACATTATATTTCAGATAATAATCAATAATTAATACCATTACACAGGCAACAGGGATTAGGACGATCTGAAGGCCATAACTATATTATCCTAATCCTATTCAGAGACTAAAATCTTTGAATAACTTTTCTCTAAAATTAATTTTTTAAATAAACATCTAATTATTTTTAAATAGGGAAAAGTCTGTATCAGATCAATATGTCCTTTCTAAAAACCAATAAGTTTTTTTTGAAATTGGCAGCTCTACACAATACACAGGGGTATTAAATCTCTTAAAATAATAAGTGTTTTTATCTATCGATATATATAAATTATTATAAATATACTGATAACATCTTTGTAAAAATAAATAAAATTGTTTAAGGTTCTGATGGCCATCTGAGGGCCGAAACGGGTAATAATGGCCGTATCTGTAAACCAACAAATAAATACCTTTCAAAAATGAATTTCTAGCAAATTTATTAACCTTGACCTAAAAACTAGTCAAAAACAGGCTGAGAAAAAAACATCGTTTTTTAAAAGAAATTAATGTTCACCAGTCCGACATCCTAAAATTAAGCTTATTCTAGCATTCGCACATGATTTAATTACGTTTATAAATTCTTCTTTTGGTTCGATTGTTTAACTAAAATCGCAAAAATATTATTGAAAGAAGTTTATTTATTATTAAACACACATCAGACTTTTGTTTAATTTGAAAACACTACTACCTTGATACAGAGAGAGAGAGAGAGATTTTAGTAAATATAAAATTTTTCATTACTGCCAACATTAAATAAATACATAAAAAAAGGAAAATTCTATTTAATTTAATTAATAATTAAAAATTTTGATTAAATTTTAAAATGAATTGTGCTTTTTTTTTATTTTCTATATAACTCTCTATTTTGTTTTTGTTGGCGAAATTTATGTTTAGAGAGGATTGTTTTCAAATGAACATTTTACAAACAGAATTTTACAAAAAAAAAAAAATATATATATATGCATTTTGTTTTGTCTTAACATTTTCGGATTCAAACGAACTCCACATTTTGTAGCTGAGTGTTATTTATTATTAAAAACCAGCTGCGCATACCGCTTTCGGCAAGCCGAAGGTCTCTAGGCAAAAACATTTACTTGAGATATCTGAAATCAGCGTTAATTCATTTTAACACTTCCTTGCCTCAAATTGCTATTCCTTAAGCAAAAACTTTAGACCAAAGCGTTAACATTTAGTCAGTAGTGTTAAAAATTAATGTCACATCTAGGTGGTGTCTTTAATATTTTAAAGCCGTCTTTAACACATAAAAATGGTTTCTTTAACCTAAAAAGTAAGATCATGATTTTGACAGCTTTGAGATAAAAGCTACATGTTAACGTCACTGTTAAAACTTTGTTTGGAGAATAGCATTTTTTAACGCTGATGTTATCATCATATGAAATTTTAACTTCTGTTTTTAGAGATTAGAGCTGAAACTCTTCAATGTCAGCAGCGAATTCATTTTCATTATTTAAAAGATAATTCAATTTTATTTGATTTTTTTAGAATTTTTTATTTCTAAATACCATATCAGGTATGTTCTCTAAAAACAGACGTTAAAATTTAAAATAAACAAATGGGTGTTAAAAAGTAATGTAAAAACAATCAGCGTTAAAAAAATGCTATTCTCTAAACTAAGTTTTAACAGCGACGTTAACATGTTGCTTTTATTTCAAAATCATCACCTTACTTTTTAGTAGTTGGAAAGGAGATTGGTCTTTTCAGCCCAAATATATATTTTATTAAAATCTTTTAGATCTTAGACCGTCAGGTTTCGGCTACTCTGCTGTCAGCCTTCCTCAGTGAGGGCTGGATCTAAATGGTAGAATATAATAAATTAAAAATTAAGTAATTGATTTTATTAGAATTATAAATTATATATTTACCTATAAGGTGAGTATTATATTCGCATTTAGATCAATTACATTAAAAAATCTGAGAGTCATATTAATAAATAATGTCATGTAAACAAACTTCGCTTTGCTCGTAGAGATCTAAAAAAATGAAATATTCAGAATTAAAAATATATGTCATTCAGACTATATAAACAAAAATTTAGAAAATCTTATAAAAAGATGTCAAAAAAACGGCTAACCAAAACACCTAATCTTAAAGCAATACCAGAAAAACACCACCATCACCAAAAAAAAAAAAAAAAAACTACTAAAATCTGTTAAGTAATATCGGAGTTAATCTGTTCTTAAGGAAAAATTAAAATTAAATCTCATAATGTGTCTTAACAGAGGGCATTCGCCCCCTGGACCCCCTTCAGGTGGCTCGGGCCCTCCTGCGGGACACACACTTTTTTCTCATTCACACTAACACTCACACACACATTCACACAGTCTTTTCGGCAAGCTCAGGCCATATAAGACTTATGATATCCGTTATTGATTAATATACATAATGAGGGTCCAGGCAATCTTATTTAAGCCATTTGGTATCCAAATTCAGGGTGAATCAGGGCAAAATTCCTTTAACAACCAATATGGATCTCTTCAATAGGGCAGTCTGCTGGAGACTGACATGTCTCCGTCACATGTTCTGAGTCGACTGCGTGACTGAGAATCCTCAGATCACCCCCTCTCCGATGTTCCCCTCTCGCATCCCCTACCCGGGGATGACCAGCGCGTGAACTATCCACCTATCGGGTTCAAGGGGTGGTTGAACGTAACAAGTTAAAAATTGCTTTAAAAAAAAGATATAGAAAAAAAAAAACAATAAATAATAGAAAATTAAATAAATTAAATAAATAAATGATTTTCAAATTGCGTTTTCTTTTTTTTGTTTTTCAGTGCCTGGCACTTCTTCCCCGTTGCTGTTGAATTCGTCGCTACCCTCCTCGTCAGCATCCTCGTCATCGGAGCCCATCTCCTCAGGCCAAATACATGACCCAGGTGTTATCATTACGTGGTCATCTTGGTCATCATGGTCTCTCTGTAATGCCTCTCGTAATTCTGGTGGATTCGGCTGGAGAATCAGATCTCGCCAATGCTTAAACGGTAAATATTGTATATGAATTGTAGGCTTAAATTAAAACTATGTATTCAATAATACTAGGAGCCCAACATTCCTTTATAACATTTCTTTTCAAAATTCCTATTGACTGTCAAGATATTTAGGACAAAAAACAGAAATTAGCGAATAATAGGCCAACAACACAGAATTATTTGAAATTTCTATTGGTATCCCATTTATTTATACCTGAGGTGCTTTCGTGCACGAAGACACACACCTCAAACTGACACCTCTACCGGCAGCCTATAAGTTACACTTCCTATTTCTAACTCCTCCTCCTGCGTTCGTTTCTAGATACAAAATGTGGATTTTATAGCAGGATAATCGTTAATTGGTAATTAAAAGAATAGCAGCTAAAATTAGTTCATTTATTGGCCCGCTAGGCTGACGTTTCGGTTTTGGTCAAGGCTATCCTCAGAGCTTGCGGGCTGTAAATATAGGCATACAATCAACCATAAACATTCGGTTACAGATATTTAAAGGAAAAAAAAAAATTAGTATGTACAATGATTGAATTACAATTTAGAAAATACAAAAATTAACAAAATAAGCCAACTAACTCAACTCAACTACTACTGTACTCAACTAATTGGCTTATTTTGTTAATTTTTGTATTTTCTAAATTGTAATTTTTTTTTTCTTTAAATATTTGTAACCGAATGTTCATGGAATATATGATTGAGTTATTGATTGTATGCCTATATTGACAGCCCTCAAGCTCTGAGGATGGTCTTGACCAAGACCGAAACGTCAGCCTAGCGGGCCAATAAATGAAAAAATTTTAGCTGCTATTCTTTTATTTACCAATTTTAGTTTCTAGTGAACTAATCCTTATTTCAGATTCCTTTTCTCCAACCTCTTCTATGCTAGAGAGAATGTCCTAGTTTGAGGAGGATCTCCCTCAGCCCGGACTCCTTTCAAAGTATAATACACTGAGAGGAACCTTCTTTATGTCCCTTCCACAGGATGGGATGTCACAGCAACTCCCTCTCCTCGTAGATTTGTGGTGAGATCCAATATTACAATCCACTGCTTTCTTGAAAATTTAAAAAAGGCATTTTTAAATCTAGATAAGATTAGACAAAACAATAGAATTAATTTTACAATTATAAGAAAAAAAAGTGTGTGTGTGTGTTAATTTGAATTTGCCAATTATAACTTTCTCTAATCAAAAATAGATTTCCATCTCTGATATCCGATCACCTTTGTTATCCAATATCCGATTTGACACTAAAAACGTAATTTAATTAACATCTCAATTGTAAATAGAATTTAATCCATTCCCACCCCCCTTCCCCAACACCTGCCCCACCTCTACTCTCAATCCTATTAAATCGTTTATTATTTATTTATCTCTAGATAGGAGCGAGACTTAAATCCCCGCTAAATGTTTATTAATAACTAAGTGAATATCCTCCTATTTATAATTATTAATAAATAATAACCGTTGCCAAGTTAACGATTATTATGCGATAATAATTAATCTTAATATTTCATTACAAACACATTTTGTCTGTAAATGTTTTAAAGTTTGAATTATTTGTATATAGAAAGAGGGAGGTAATTAAAAATCGTAATAATTAAATCTCACAATAATTATTCTTTAATTAAGAATATATATTAAATTTTATTATTAGTGAATCTAATGTATGAATTATTAATAAATCTTGTGTACAAGGGTTATACTGTATCAGCAGGTCGATTTGACGACATGCTGGTACTGTATTTTTGAGGGGAGTAGAATGATGAACTTTCTCACTCCCAAACCTTAGAACCGGTAGTTTGGTTTGCTGAGTGTCTCTGTGCACCAGGGGTAAATATTAACAAACAGGGAAGGTTTTTTATAGCCTTTAATTTGAAGCCTTTTCCTTATAAAATTAAATTAATTAATTGTTGTAAAATTGTTGTATTTACGCTCACTGGTGTAGCGGGCTTGGGTGTCGGCTTCTACAAAGAAGATCCGAGTTCAAATCCTGGGCTTGATGGATTTTTTCATTAATAAATAAAAATATTTATTTAATGTAAACAAATCTTCAAGCAGGCACTGGATTGGAATACTGGATCTCACCA
Source organism: Euborellia annulipes (assembly GCA_023213315.1). Taxonomy (NCBI): domain Eukaryota; kingdom Metazoa; phylum Arthropoda; class Insecta; order Dermaptera; family Anisolabididae; genus Euborellia; species Euborellia annulipes. The sequence continues at coordinate 26,580 of JAKCPI010011340.1, forward strand.
CAATAGCCCCCAGGCAACTCTACGAGGAGAGGGAGTTGCTGTGACATCCCGTCCTGTGGAAGGCACGTAAAGAAGGTTCCCTCTCAGTGATGCATTCCTCGAAAGGAGTAGGTGCTGTGGGAGTCCATCCTCAAACTAGGACATCCTATCTAACATAAAAGAGGTTAAATAAAAGGAACTGAAAATAGGATTAGTTCATTAGCCAGAAAGCCAGAGGGAACAAGTGAGGAACAAGATTTGCAGATTTGTGGAAGTGTTATGAACTACTTCGTTTTTCTTAAATCTTATTTGCCCATAGTTTTTTTTTTTTTCTTCCTTCTTCCTCTGTCTAAGATCTTACGTGACAATTCATATAGTGGTAAAAGGAAATATTTGCTCATATCCTTGGTAAATGGATTGCTTTCTCGTTGCCTTATATTTCCTGGCAGCCAGGGGGGGAGGTGACTTCAGCCCCCCCCGACTCTACCATTAACAAAGGCTATAAATACTTAATTAACACCAACTGTGTCCCGTTACTTCAACGTTGTTCACTATTGAAATGAATGAACACCGAATTCCCATCACAATTGCCCAAAATTTCTAATTCCTTCCCTCACCCCTCCCTCGCCCGATAAAAATTTTGGTCAATGCCCTATTGGCAGCCATTTTAGCGTTTATCTATTGAGTAAAGCTCTTTTAGTCTGGTGTGACCATCCACATAGGAGTGGGATTGCTCCTATCCTTGACAAATGGACTGCTTCCTCCTCATCTTGTATTGTATTTCCTGGCAGCCATTTTAGGGTTAATCTATTGCAGTGGTTCCCAACCAGTGTGCCCTGGCACCCAAGGGTGCCGCGAGAATGCCTCAGGGGTGCTGCGAGATATTTAGGTAAAAAAAAGAAGCGGCAAAAATTTCGTCTCCCTAAAAAAAAAAAGGTAAAATGATTCCCAACGCACCTTTGGGGTGCCGTGGACTTCAAAAGGTCCGGTTGGGAAACACTGATCTATTGAGTGAAGCTCAGCGATTCGCAAGTTGATTAAAAGGAGTTGCGGTTTTAGGACTGCTTGATAATCTGCAATGTGCAGAAACTAAGTCTGAAGCCGTAATAAAAATTACACTGTAAGATTACAGCGCATAATGTAATTTATTGTAAATGATATACGAGAAATAAATTGGCGCTTGCAAAATTTTCCATTTATTTCCCGACTAGAACTTTTAATATAAGACCTATTGGGTCCTCATTGGGCTGCCCTATAGGGATCTCACGCAAAGTCCTGTCTGGACAATTATTTCCCATTTAGGTCCCAATTGCCTTTATAAGGATTTCCCTATTGGGCATGCCTCCTAGAACCCAATGAGGTCTGTATAATGTATACTCTTGGTGATCCCTAAGTAATTTCTAGTCGGGTTGCTCTTACGAGACTTATAAATTTGTAAAATTTCATTCTTCTTTGATGAGTAATTTCAGAGATATAGGTCTAATAATTTGTTTTTTTGGCATCTTCTCCATGTTTCAGTTTCTCGTTCTTGTATTGGTGAATTAACACAACGGGAGCCATGTGCCGTGGGCGGTGCACCCGTTTCGGCTGCCGCTGCAGCAGCGGCCGCTGCAGCTATAGAGTCGGATTCAAGCAATGGCCGAGGTGCCAGAGGATGTCATGAGTGTCGTCCTGGTGAGGTGTGCGTGGCGTTAGCACTTGAGGGACCTCCAACATGCCGTACTGCCAGAGATCCTCGCGATCCTACCGGCTGTGGAGGACACTGCCGACTTGTCAGAGAGATCTGCCAACGTCTCGATCATAACGCCTTCCGGTGAGTATCATCATTTAATACAATTTACGGAAAATTAAATAAAAAAAAAGTTAAAGTCAAACTTTTATTTGATCCTCTCAAATTTTTTCGCTCTTCTATCAGCATGTCGCGTTACAAGCCGTGACGTCAAGGGCCGTGTCGCTTCAAGCCGTGACGTCAAAAATAGGAAAGTTGAAATTTAATAAATATGACGAATTATAAGAAAATAATTGTGAGATTTAATTATTTAATTTTTAAATTGATAAAATATAATTTTTAAAATAATTTAAAATGATTCAAATCTTCAATTACTAAATAAATATTGTTCTCAGTTTTTAACATGCGTTTATCCCATTTTCCAATTATTAAGTTAAGATTTTTTTTTTTTTTTTTTTTTTTTTTTTAAAACATTCACACTTTTTTCTCATTCACACCTCACACTCACACACACATTCACACAGTCTTTTCAGGTAACTTAGGCCATTTAAGACTTTGACGATAACCGTTGTAGAGAATATATCTATTGTGGGGTCAGGCATTTCTATTTAAGCCATCTGGTATCCAAATGGCTTAAATAAAATCATCGGACTGCCTGGGTCCGAACCCGCGACGTTTGGTATAGGAGGTAGGCACGCTACCTACTACGCCAGACCCGGGGCAAGTTAAGATTAAAAACGCGATTTTAATACCCCTTAATTGAATAATTTTCTGAAAATTTTCAGTTAAACGCCTACGATCCGAATAAAAAGTTTCACTTGCATCGTGGTTTCATAAAACCACACAATAATTATTTTAAATAGGATTTAAAATTTCGACGATCGTAGGCTCTCGTTGAAACAATTTTACGTATTTCGACACTGAATTAAGACACACAAAGTTCGCATATTTGAATCCACTCATTAAGACTTTATTAGTTTTTATTATTACATGTTGACTTCAATCTATACTTATTTAACTCTGATTTATTTTTTTCGTACTTCCCAGGGATAAATTATATTTCAAACGAAAAACAAATAGATAAAGTTTGTTGTTTTATTGTTTAGCGAAAACAAAAATTGATTCACTTAAAACAAAAAAAAGAAAAAGTTAATAGAATCTAGGTGGTAATTTTTTTTTCCTTTCTGTTTGGCACATGTTGAAACCTGATTTCAGTTGAAATAACAACTCTAATAGATTAGATAAGATACATTAACCTATTTTGTTTAATTCGAGAGATTCATAAGATATCTTGCGAAAAATATTTAAGGCATCCTCTAGACATGACATTAACTTTTAATTATATTGACTAAATGTTAACGCTTTGGCGTTGAAGTTTTTACTTACAGAAAAGCAATCTAACAGTCAAGGAGATGAATTACGCTAATTTTGGACGTTAAAAGTTAACGTTTGGAATTAACGCTAATTTTAGACTTCAAAAGTTAACGTTTGGAATTAACGCTAATTTTTAGGCGTTAAAAGTCAACGCTAATCTTAGACTTCAAAAGTTAACGTTTAGGATTAACGCTAATTTTAGACTTTAAAAGTTAACGTTTGGAATTAAAGCTAATTTTAGCCTTTAAAAGTTAACGTTTGGAATTAACGCTAATTTTAGGCGTTAAAAGTCAACGCTAATCTTAGACTTCAAAAGTTAACGTTTAGGATTAACGCTAATTTTAGACTTTAAAAAGTTAACGTTTGGAATTAACGGTAATTTTAGACGTTAAAAGTCAACGTTTGGAATTAACGCTAATTTTAGACTTTAAAAGTTAACGCTTGGAATTAACGCTAATTTTAGACTTCAAAAGTTAACGTTTGGAATTAACGCTAATTTTAGACTTCAAAAGTTAACGTTTGGAATTAACGCTAATTTTAGGGGATTAACGCTAATTTTAGACTTTAAAAGTTAACGTTTGAATAATCGGTAATTTTAAAGACGTTAAAAGTAGCGTTGGAATTAACGTAATTTAATTAAAAGTTAACGTTTGGAATTAACGCTAATTTTAGACTTTAAAAGTTAACGTTTGGAATTAACGTTAATTTTAGACTTTAAAAGTTAACGTTTGGAATTAACGCTAATATATAGACTTTAAAAATTAACAACTGGAATTAAAGGTTTAATGGAGCTAATGAAGTTAACGTTTGGAATTAACGCTAATTTCAGACTCAAAAGTAAACGTTTTTGATTGTACGAATAGACCTGAATGTTTGTTAAATGGTTTGGAGTATGTTTTTTTTTTTTTAATGAATGTCATCTAAACATTATGTGACAGCCTAAAAAACTAATTTTTTAATTTAAATGAAATAAATAAATTAACATAGCTGGAATTTATAACTACCTTTATAAAAAAGAATGAAAGTGGGAGTGGGGAGTTGGGGGGGGGGGATAAAATTTTAATTTTATTTATGTACCCGTAATTTTATTTAATATTTCCGTTGGTTCAACTTATTATATAAAATTGAAATTAAGAGCAAGAGAGGGAAAAGTTAATTTATTTACATACACTCTGTGAGAGAGGAGGAGGAAATTCCTCCGAGACTCTAATAATTAAAATTCATTTCCCTAAATGATCT
>JAKCPI010011341.1:0-11852 GCA_023213315.1 Euborellia annulipes
GCGGTCCCAGGATTTGGTCAAGGGGGGGCCCAAATTTTTTTTTTTTTTTATTCATTTAAGCTTTTTTTCGGCAGCGAAAGCCATTTAAACCCCGTCTCTATTTATTTCACCGGGATTGTTAGCCAATGGTCCAAAATTTATGAAGAGAAGGTGAAGAGGCAGTGGCGCACGCCAGAAGAGTAGTGGGTAATAGGGGTGATATTTATTTAGTTCCGGATTCAAATTAACATTGATAAAGAACTGTATTCGTTTACAAATTTTATAATATGCTAAAACAAAACGGTACAATTTTGAAACTTCGTGTCAGAACATATTTCGCTCGTCATTGAGTACCGAAGATGCCCTCGGGCCTTGGTGTAATAGGTAGCGTGCTGGCCATTTGTACCGCGGGTTCGCATCCCGTCTCATGCGACAATTTATTTCAATTAGATCGGCTACCAATCCAATTGAAATCAATGGCCTTCGATGCCGAAAAAGATCTTAAATGAAATTAAAAAAAGAAAATTGTCCGAAAATCATTTAAACAATTGTATTGTCTAATTTGAATAATATCAAAATGATACGTCACTCTCGCTTAGTAGCCATCTTCAAAAAGTTTTAATAGCCACCTTTTAACCCTTAAACAATGTAGAGCTATATTTCTGTAACCGTTAACATACACGAAAACATGAGCAAGTCAAAAATTGATCAATTGTAAAAAAATTACCAAGTTTACTGAAATATCATGATTAATAACACTGTGCTACAAGAAAAAAAGCCCCGAGAAAATTCCTTCAGATTCTTAAGTCAAATGATCTCCTGAATCCAAATATGACCTCCGTTTTCCTTCACCACGTACCGTTTTCGGGGGGGGGGGGGGGGAGCCCTCTACTTATTTCCACCCCTTTTCGTTAATTATAGGGCCACGAAAAAAATTTGGAGGGATGAAAAGGAATATTTTAGCCCTAACATTTCTTCAGAAGGTCTAGAGAAGTGAAAATAAATAAATAAAAGTTAAAAAACATTAACATTTGAATCTAAGGGGAGGACGCGGGGGAGGATTTTGTCCCTTAAAATGCAAAAAAATCATTAAAAATAATCATCAAAATCATTTTCAAATGATTCCGAAGCGCTTGCAAGAAGATGGAAGATTCACAGCTCAGTTGGTCAAATTGGCAAATATGCAGCTATTACTTTCATTTTTTTGGGCTGATCTCCACAAATTTAAAGTTATATTTACGGATTCTTCTAAGTCCTTCAATATTGCCATATTTTATCTAAAGGGGTAGAAATTATTTCTTGTCAAAGTTTGAAAAAAATTCTTCTTGCAAGGGCTTCGGAATCGCTCACACCCCACCTGCTTTATCCTATATATTTTTTTTTAGTTGAGGGATGTTTAAGGAAGGGTGAGGTGGGTCTGTCCGCCTGAATATGTAGAAAATCAGTGAAAAAATTGTGAAAAATCAGAAAAAATTGTTAATTTTTACTTTCTCTTACCTATGTATATATGTAATATATATATAGAGAGAAAGTATTGGATTCATGTCAAAAATTCGATGTCGAGATTTTGATGGATCTTCACGTTTTAAGGTCCCCTGAATCCAAAAAAGTGGTTTTCGCGACATGGTCTGTCTGTGTGTGTGTCTGTCTGTGTGTGTGTGGGTGGGTGTGTGTGTGTGTGTGTGTGTTCAATTTTAAGCATGAAGGAATTGAGCTATGAGGTTGAAATTTTATATTTAAGTTAAACACCCCCCGGGACCGGGAAAATAAGCTTTTGAACAAAATTGGCCAAAGAGTACTAGTACTTTACTGATGCACTTTTTCATTTTTTTTTTCGATTTTCTCAAAATTTGCTCCAACGATTTTTTTTTAAATTCAAAAATCAATTATTTTTTAGATGCTCTTTAAAAGGTATATTCTCATTTTGCGATTGAAATCTTCTGAAGACCACTTTGCTCCTGTATTTCATAGGGAAGATAGGAGAAATGGTTGCCATGGTAACAAAATATAAATATTTTCCCATACTTATAAATTTTACATCTTGAATTCATATGTTCCGTACTGTCGGGAACTAAATATATGTCGACACAAAAAATCTGGTGTGACAAGCACAGTACACAACTTTCGATTACCGAAGGTAAGAGAAAGTTGTGTGCTGTGCGCCAGTCACACCAGATATTTAATGATTTTTTTGCATTTTAAGGGACAAAATCCTCCCCCGCATCCCCTCCTTAGATCCAAATGTTAATGTTTTTTAACTTTTATTTATTTATTTTCACTTCTCTAGACCTTCTGAAGAAATGTTAAGGCTAAAATATTCCTTTTCATCCCTCCAAATTTTTTTTCGTGGCCCTATAATTAACGAAAAGGGGTGGAACTAAGTAGGGGGCTACCCCCGAAAACGGTACGTGCTGGGGGTAAACGAAGGTCATATTTGGATTCAGGAGGTCATTTTACTTAAGAATCTGAAGGAATTTTCTCGGGGCCAGAAAAAAGTTTCATTTTGTAGCACAGTGTAATCATACCTAGGGTTACCATGATTTATTGAGGCCAGACCCGGACAGACTACTTCCGGAGGTCTAGGGGGCTTGGAAAAATTTTTGAAAATTAGGCACTAAAATCTGCGTTTTTAGCTATCTATTCTGGCAAATTTATAATTTTTTGTTTAGTTTTAAAATATTAAATAAAACTTTTGAATTTTTGTCGGTCCAATGGGGGGGGGGGGCCGGGCCCCCCTGGGCCCCCCCCTGGGACCGCTAGTGTTCTCTCTATATATTAACATATATAGGTGAGAGTAATATTGAATGCCACTAGAAATTTCATATTTTTATTTTCTCTTATAATTATAAAAGAATTAAATCTCTCAAATGAAAAATAACAAAAATCATCATATAATAAAATTTTCTTTTTTCTTTTTCAATATTTTTAAATTACACATACGTATATAGGTATTTTTAGGGATTTTTGTTTAAGAAAAATGTGATATATTTCTTAATAAGCCAGTTAACTTATATAATTTTAATAAAAAATTTTTAAATATAAAAGACGAAAACAAGAAATAAATAAAAATCTATACTATTATATAAAAGACAATCTCTGTCTGTCTGTCTGTCTGTCTGTCTGTCTGTTTGTAACGCATAGACTCCGAAACTACTGGACCGATTTTCATGGAGTTTTTTTTAATGGGTAGGGAATTTTCCGGGGTGGTTTTAGGCTATCATTATATCGAATTAGGGGTAGGGAACCCCCCCCTTTTTGGGGGTTATCAATTACCCCATAGCAAAGCATTGGAAAACAGGATCTAACTCGCTTTATGAAAAATATATTTATCAAATCTTTAAAATGAAAAATAAAAACTCTTCCTCCCCCTAACAATTCGACATTTGAAAAGATTTTTCCGCTCTGCGCCCCCCCCCCCCCCCCCCCCCCTAAAATTTTATTTTTTTTATTTTTCATTCGATTTTAATAAAATTTAAAATGTTGCTTTCTTAGGGTGTAAATAATTGAAAAATGGTATTTTAGACACCAGAAAGTTCAATCACCCCCCCTGACCCCCCCTGAAATTTATTTTTCATTCGATTTTAATAAAATTTAAAATGACGCTTTCTTAGGGTGTAAATAATTGAAAAATGGTATTTTAGACACCAGAAAGTTCAATCACCCCCCTGACCCCCCTAAAATTTATTTTTCATTCGATTTTAATAAAATTTAAAATGACGCTTTCTTAGGGTGTAAATAATTGAAAAATGGTATTTTAGACATCAGAAAGTTCAATCACCCCCCTGACCCCCCTGAAATTTATTTTTCATTCGATTTTAATAAAATTTAAAATGTTGCTTTCTTAGGGTGTAAATAATTGAAAAATGGTATTTTAGACATCAGAAAGTTCAATCACCCCCCTGACCCCCCTGAAATTTATTTTTCATTCGATTTTAATAAAATTTAAAATGTTGCTTTCTTAGGGTGTAAATAATTGAAAAATGGTATTTTAGACATCAGAAAGTTCAATCACCCCCCTGACCCCCCCTGAAATTTATTTTTCATTCGATTTTAATAAAATTTAAAATGACGCTTTCTTAGGGTGTAAATAATTGAAAAATGGTATTTTAGACATCAGAAAGTTCAATCACCCCCCCTGACCCCCCTGAAATTTATTTTTCATTCGATTTTAATAAAATTTAAAATGTTGCTTTCTTAGGGTGTAAATAATTGAAAAATGGTATTTTAGACATCAGAAAGTTCAATCACCCCCTGCCCCCCTGAAATTTATTTTTCATTCGATTTTAATAAAATTTAAAATGTTGCTTTCTTAGGGTGTAAATAATTGAAAAATGGTATTTTAGACATCAGAAAGTTCAATCACCCCCCTGACCCCCCCCTAAAATTTATTTTTCATTCGATTTTAATAAAATTTAAAATGTTGCTTTCTTAGGGTGTAAATAATTGAAAAATGGTATTTTAGACATCAGAAAGTTCAATCACCCCCCTGCCCCCCCCCCTGAAATTTATTTTTCATTCGTTTTTAATAAAATTTAAAATTACGCTTCCTTAGGGTGTAAATAATTGAAAAATATTTTAATCAAATATTTAAAATAAAAAATAAAAACTCTTTTTCATAATTAATTAAAATACATTTATCTGGACAACTCTTAGTCATATCCCGAGACGCCGCCCGCCAGGGCCTAGCGGGGTAGGGTTGCCGAAGGCAACCCTACCGCAGCTAGTTAATTATAAATTGAAAAGACAAGATAAAAATTGTTTCATAAAATAACTAGGACAATCTTATGATGGTAGCAAGGGCGGATACAAGGGGGTAATTACCCCCCCCCAAGATTTGAAAAAAATACAAAAAAATTTATTTTTAATGTAAAATTTAAAAAATTTTGCTTCTCTAAAAAAAAGGTAAAATATTTTTACGTGCGGGAAAAAGAAAAAATTTTGGTTCCGCGAGTGGCAAAAATGTTGCGTCTCTAAAAAAAAAAAGGTAAACTATCTTTACGGACGGGGAAAAATTTTTGGTTCCACAAAAAGAGGGAATGTTCCGCGGGCGGCAAAAATTTTTGTGTCCGGAAACTTTGGTTTCGCCCGAGCCAGCTGGAGGGGGGGTCCATGAAGGCGAAGCCCCGCCGAAGGCGGGCGACGCGGCTAGTAATATTTAAATGATGTTATAATTGAATTTAAAAAATCTTGAAGTTTTTTCTGTAACTAAGTGAGTTCGTTTATGATTATTTTTATTTTCCTGATATAAACAAAATAATTTAATAGCCAAAAATTGGTCTTCATGATTTCATTAAAAAAAAAAAAATAAATAAATAAATTAGCCTAGTTATTTATTTGAATAATATGTTATTACTTGAAAGTGTAATATAAGTTATAATATCAGGGATGAGGGTGGCTGGCTCATGAAGCTAGTCCCCCGTCCTAATGACGTTTAAGTATAAAAGAGTATTTTTAATCCGTCAAGTTGTACAGTACGATTTTGTAAAAATGTTGAAATTTTTTATTTTTTGTCATATTATGATAAATTATATTAAACAGTTTATATTGTTATTTTAGAGCAAATAGAAGGGAACCCCCTGATTTGACAGTTTATTATTTTTGACAGATTTTCATTTATAAGTAAAGAGCTGAAAAGTCTCTTATTTTCAGAAAAAAAGTCGCCTTAAAAGTCGATTCTTTTTTAGCCAAAAAGTCTGTTTTTGGCAAAAAAGTCGCTGTCAATTTGAGCAATTAATAATATGAGAAAGTAAAAGAAATAGAGAGCTAGAAAACCGAAATAATGCAGACTTCTTTAGAATTTAAATAAATAAAAAAATTTAATTTTAATAGTACAAAAGTAAAAATCTGGTGTGACAAGCAGAGCAAACAGCTTTCTCTTACCTTCGGTAATCGAAAGGCTTGTCACACCAGAATTTTTGTGTTGAAATAGATTTGAACATACACCCCAACATTTTGGGAGATCCACTTTTTTGGATTCAGGGACCCTCTAAACGAGTATTTCCATCAACATCCTCGACATCGAATTTTTGACACGATCGCAATATTACATATGTAGGTAGGAGAAAGTAAATATATATATAACAGGCAATTTTAAAAAATAAAATTTAATTTTCAAGAAAAATATTTTTCTCAAATCTCGGAGGTTGGAGGGTAATTACCCCTTGTATCCGTCCTTGATTAAAGTATGAGATCAAGGGGCGGACAATAGAGAGAAATTTTTTCCCATCTTAGGTTATTTCACCCTGGACTTTAGGTTCAGAAGTATTAGCTTCTTGTGCCAAAGGCCGAGGGTTCGCATCCCGTCTCAGACCAAAAATTTATTTCAATTGAATTGAATACAAATCAATTGAAATAAATAAGCGACAGGGTCTAAATGCCCTCGGATGCCAAAAATGACCTTCAAGTAGCGGAAAATGCAAAATTAAAAAAAAAGCATATTATATAATAATATAAAAATTTGAAAAAGTGGGTCATAAAAGTTTTTTTTTTTAAGTCTCTGAGAGGCAAAAAAGCGCCAAAAGTTGTTTTTGAAAATATCAAGAAACGTTTTATTTTTTTATGAGATCAGATATCTAAAGTCCTAAGACTTTTTCCGCTCTCTATTTATAAGTGAAGACCACAAGTTACCAGAGTTAATGATGAATATTCTTTTCCTTATCCTCACATTAGCTTCGTGCTGTGAGTCAGGTTGGTTTGATTCCTTTTTTTTTTCTGTATTGACTTTAAATCGCAATTTTGAAACTTGACGCACTCATAGAGACCAAATTGAATGGTATTTATTAATTTCGAAAAGTAATCACCCAAAATTTAGAAATTGTTTTTAAAAACAAAGGGGGGGGGGGGCTGGCGTCATGAGCCACCCTCATCCCTGATTTCTAATTTTAAAGTTATATTATTCAAATGTTAATTTATTTATTTTGTTTTTAATGAAATTATACGTAGGTCTTTATTAATCAAGTCAATTGAATAATAAGTATTCTAAAATTAAAACAATCCGAATTTTACATATGATATTAGATTTGTATTATATCTCAATTATTAAATAATAAAATTTGATTGTAATTTAAAATTAATGTTAATTATAACATCGGATAAATTATTATAAATATAAATATTCAATTTCAAAAATTAATATCTCATTATTTTCTATAAATTGAAAGCAATTATTAGTAATTATAGATATTTACATAGAAAAATTTGGTTTTAAGGAATTAAAGAGTAAACTATGATCATTAATTACAAAATAAAAGAAAAAAATTTGAAGAGTATTATTATACTATTTTATCCCGGTCAAAAAAAAATCTATAAATGAAATAAAATTGTGAAGAATTCAACGATTAAAAAATTGACACTGATATATTTACTATTAATTCATGACTAGTAAAAAAATCTCATTGTTTATTCATAACTAAAAGATAAAATTTTTATTGATTTTTTTTTTTTAAAGATGTAAATTTTAAAATTATGGGGCGCTTTGAGGCGGGTTTTATTCATATTATAAATTTAAGGTAAGCGATAATAAATAATGATTTGAAAATAATTAATAAAAGTCTATAAGTTACTGTGAATAAATTAAAGTAAAATATAAAATTTTTCTTTTTATATTAAATTTTAAATTAATGTAATTAATTACAAGTCAAAAAAAAAAAAAAATTGAAAGGCTAATATTTTTTTGCTAATTTAATTTAATAATTAAATTAAATGATCAGTGATTGATATTTTAAATTCTATAATAAGATTAGCACATTTGTGACCAAAAATAAATGCTATCACAGCCAGCTTATCTTTAAAAAATTTTGTAGACGAAAAAAAAAAAAAATTAAGGGCAATTTTGACAGAACGAATGGATATATAATAAAAGGTTGACTTTTGTTTGGGTGTGAGCTATTTAAATAAATTAATAAAAATTTATTTACCTGGTTTGTAAATGATTTGTTTCTGAAACGTACTTTATTGATGTATTTTCTTTTTAAATTTTTTAAATAATTTATATAAAGTTTTAAGTTAAAACATAACACTCTGACAATTTCACATAGTTTAAAGTAATACTATATAAACAAATCACTAATTAGTTACTAAATAAATGGAAAACAGCGAATTAAATTGCAATCCTTCCTAGCATTGGACCTCTGATCGACTCTTTTAAATGTGTCGGTTGCACGTCTCGAGCACAACTAAACTCCAACGTACTTTTCAAAATTCACTGTGGGGATGCTTTAACCACAAAGTTAAAGCAAGACCAACAGAGGAGGCCAATGCCATCTATCGACCGAACGGGCAACTAAGTACAAATTCAAAAATGCTACATCAGTAAAGTGTATTTCAAACACATTTTAAGCAGGGGCGTACATAAGGAGGGGAGCCGAGAAGCCTCCCCCCCTCCGAAATTTTTCAAATCTATATACTTTTCAGGGGCGTAAATAACAACAAATTTTTATTTGATTCTTTAAATTTCTTTTTAATTGAGACCTAAAATCAGGGCCTGAACTAGGGGATTTTTTAAGTGGGGCAAAACTTAATTTGCCGCCCCCACCTTAAAATTTTCTATACAAAATTCATATCATTTTACCTTTTTTTAGTAAATCTTTCTTTAATTGCCGCCCCCTGATATCTGCCGCCCGGGACACACGCACCCAATGCCCCCCCCTAGATCCGACTAGACTCATCAATCAAATACAATAGATACAGAGAGAGAGTGAATATAGTTTTGCACTGTCTTTTTGTCAAAAAATATTTATTTTTATTCCTTCTCCATCAAGGGCGGATACAGGGGTGGGGTAAAGGGGGTAATTACCACCCCCCGAGATTTGAAAAAAAAAAAAAACTTTTTTTTCGAAAAAAAATTTATTTTGAATGTAAAATTTTAAAAATTAATACTTAAAAATTTGATTTGTATTTATATTCTGGCAAACAAGTACAGAATGCGCCTTTAAATTACCGAAATTAAGAAAAAATAATGTGCTGTGCGACGAGTCACACCAGATTCCCCCACCCCCCCCCCCCCCCCGAGAAACACCACTGGATCCACCCTTGTTCTCCATCTATTAAAAAAAATAAAAATCTGGTATAACTGTCGCACAGCACACAACTTTCTCTTACCTTCTGTAATCAAAAGTTAGGTTCTGTGCTAATCACACCAGATTTTTTGTGAGAAAATATTTATATTTTGTTACCATGGCAACCATTTCTTCTATCTTTTCTATGGAATACAAGAGTAAAGTGGTCTTCAGAAGATTTCAAAGTCAAAATGAGAATATACATTTTAAAGATCATCTAAAAAATAATTGATTTTTAAATTTTAATCAAAATCGTTGGATCGAATTTTGAGAAAATCGAAAAGAAAAAAGGCATCAGTGTAGTACTATAGTACTCTTTGGTCGATTTTGTTCAAAAGCTTAGTATCACGTCCAAAGGTGGTGCCTAACTTAAATATAAAATTTCAACTTCCTAACTCTTTTCATTCTTGAGATATTTTTTTCACATACACACACGCAGATACACAGCAAGACAGACAGACAGATCATGTCGCGAAAACTACTTTTTTGGATTCAGGGGACCTCAAAACGTGTATATCCCTCAACATCTCGACATCGAATTTTTGACATGAATCCATACTTTCTATTTATATTAACATATATAGAGGTAAGAGAAAGTAAAAATGAAATTAAAATTTTTATTCTCAACTGCATTTTGTCTATGAAATTCTGAGCTTATTAAAAAAAATCCCATAAAATTTGGTGCCATAGTTTGCGAGTTGTACGCAATTTAAGATGAGGAGTTTTTATTTTTTTTTATTATAACTTATATTAATTTGGGCTTAAGAAATGGCAAGAGGAGGGGAAGTCGCGTCTGCACCTCCCTCTAGGCATTGCCTTCGGCTAGACAGGCTGCTATTCTTGGAAATAACAATTAAACCCGTTTTCTAAGAAATTTTATTATCTCCATCGCAAGTCTATCGTCTAAAAAAAAGTGATTAATTAGACCCAGAGAGTTGTTGCTAAGTTACAACAAATAATGCTCTCTCTTGGATGGGAGAGACAAATAATTAGTCGTATAAAATGACTAGTAGTTATTTAATTTATAGCGTTATTAATTATTCTCTTTTCAATATTCTCCTGATTTTAAAAAATAATTTTTTTCCCTCTTAGAATTCAGAGGCCGCAACTCTATTTTTACTTTCTCTTACCTCTATATATGTAGAGAGAGAAAAAAAGTATTGCGATCATGTCAAAAATTCGAATTTGGAATTGAGCTAGGAGGCCGAAATTTTATATTTAAGTTGAACATCCCCCGTGAGCGTGAAAATAAGCTTTTAAACAAAATCGGCCAAAAAGTACTAGTACTTTACTGATGTACTTTTTCAGTTTTTTTTCCGATTTTCTCAAAATTCGCTCTAACAATTCAACAAAAATTCAAAAATCAATTATTTTTTAGATTTTCTTTCAAATGTATATTCTCTTTTTTCTCTCAAAATTGTTTGAAGCACACTTTACTCTTGTACTTCATAGGAAAACGATAGGAATGGTTGCCATGGTAACAAAATATAAATATTTTCCCATGTAGATCTATATAAATTTTACATCTTGCATGCAAATATATTGGCGGAAACCAAATATAAGTCGACACGAAATATCTAATGTGACAGTCACATCAGATTTTTTCTTTAAATATGGCTGGCTGCTTAACGAACAAACAAAATGATTTTGGAAAAGCATCGGAATATCAAAGAAATTTGATTATTAAATATTTACTTTAAATAGAAAACAATACCTTCAGGATAATGAAAGGATGTTACTTGTTGACGGCCAATCGTTTCAATTATAAAGTCACTTGAGAATACACAAAAAAATCAGACACTAAGAACGACACTGAGTTACTCACATACTAAAGCATACTAATTAGTAGACGAAGGCGGGCAACAATCCCTAGCAAGCAGCTGGCGCCCCTAGCGCCAGCTCTGGGAACTAGCTAATCAGGTTTGTTTATGCGGTGTGTTTAAATATCAAATCATCTTAAAAATAAAACTCATAAATATATTAAATATGAATTAATTCACTAATAATTTTTATTAATTATTTTTCTTTTAATATTACGAAGCCAGATTTTTTTCTTCTCTCTAATTAGAGATATTTAAAGCAAAATTTCTTCTTTTATTTTTAAAAATGATATATTTTTACGTTTGAAAAATAAAATCTTCTTATTAAAAGAGTAAGAAATTCATTTTTTTCCAAATTTTTTCCAAAAATTTTTGATAGCAAATTTTTTAAAATTTTAATTTTATTAAAATTATGATTTTATTTAAAATTTTTAAAGTTTTATAGTAGATTTATTTTTGTTTTATACCAGCGGTTCCCAACCCGTGGGCCGCGGCCCAGTTGTGGGCCGCGAGCTGATTGGAACTGGGCCGCGGACTTCTAAGAAAAGATAAAAATTATATATATTTATATAAAATTATATATATACACTGGGCCTCAGAGTTTTTTTTTTACGGAAAAAGTGGGCCGCACATCAAAAATTACGGAAAAGTGGGCCACACCTCAAAAAAGGTTGGGAACCACTATTTTATACTATTTGAACATATTAAATAATTTTAATTTTCTAAAAAAATTTTTTTGCCCCCCCCCCCCTGAATCAAATTCGTTCCGGCGCCCCTGGTTCTTTTTAAAGTATTTTATTTAAATGTGAAATTGTATTTTTTGTTTTAGACCAGAATATATAAAAAAAACAAAACAAATAGGTATGGAATTTTTTTAATTGTATTTATTTACATAGAGAGTTAGGGGATTTATTATTTCATACATATTGATTACAAATAAATTTTTTTTTTTTTTATCTCCATCTACGTTGATAATGTCGTCGTCTTATTTGAGAAT
>JAKCPI010011342.1:0-61722 GCA_023213315.1 Euborellia annulipes
TTATGACTAGAGACCGGATTTTAAGCAAAATGCTTATTGCTCAATTTTATAAGCAACCATTGTAGTTTAATTTCTATACGAATTAGAAAAACTAAGTGCATTGAGATTGCATTTTTTATGCTTTTTTTGCTTTTTTGAGTTTTCATGCTTTTTTTCGCTTTCGTGCTTATTTGAACTTATTTTACGAATATTTATGATTTTTTGTTTTTTTTTATTAAAAAACACACTTTTTTCCCATTCACACACGCATACACCAGGGACGTATATAAGGGAGAGGGGGCCGCCCCCCCCCCCAAAAAAAATTTCCAAAAACCCCGCAGGGTGAAAAAAATTTTTTCCGCAGGGTGAAAAAATTTGGTTCCGCAAAAACAAAATTTTTCGCAGGGCGGGGCAGAAATACAAATTTAGTTTCTTTTAAAAAAAAAAATTTGTATACGCCATTGTTATGAATAAAAATTGCTTATGAGATGCTTTTTCAGTCTCTATGCTTATTTAACAACTTTTTATTCAAGATTTTTGTGCTTTTGGGCACTTTTTTTCCATTTTTTTTATGCTTTTTTTCCAGTCTCTAGTTATGACAATACAATCTTTTATGGTATGTCCGGCATGGTGCTTCTGTTTCTGGATAGAGCACACAAATGTCCTCTTGACCAAGCAATTACTAATGTATTTATATCTTCCTGCATCGGTGACGACACCGCAATTGCGACGGCCTTCTTGATTCTCGACATTACTCTGAACCCAAGCACATCGTCCTTTTGTCATGTCCTAGAACATACAAATTAACAGGTTAAGGGTGTGTTCTCTTTACTTGAATAACAAGTTCTTTTACCATTAAGAGCTATAAAGGCGTTATTTTTGAGAGTGAAAAATCCAGCCCAAATCTTGTCCAAGTGGAGCCATTCTCGTCCAAGAGTTCGCAAAGGGCATTGTAACCATCCTCTTCGTAAGGAACATAAATATGACCACCGTCGATTATCACAGATCTAAAAAAAAAAAAAAAAAAATCAGTTCTAAAGTTTATTATCTCCCCTAAATTTATATTATTAGATTACATCTAAAATTTCCTTCATCTTTTATATTCACAAGCGGAGTGCATAGCCTTCCTTTTTACCGATTTGAACGAAATTTTTTTTATATGTAGTACTTAATAGAAAAACAAATTCTGTTAAAGCGATTAATGCTAATCCAAAAAAATTATTGTAAATTTATTTGTGTTCAATTAATCATTACTATATATAAAGCACTATCCACTCACTTCCGTTTAATGTGTCTGTTTATCACTCTTTCTTCTTGCGGATTGGCTATAGTCAGAGAAAGCGAAGTCAGAGAGAGAGAAATTTAAGACTTCGGCGAGCAATTGAAAAATTTCCAAACAGTGAGCAAAAATAGTTTCATACGACGGGATTTGAATTTGAGATCGTTAACAATTTGTTAGACGAATGGTTGAGAAGCGCCTTCTCTCGCTTTAACAGAATTTGTTTTTCATTAATTACTACATATAAAAAAATTTTCGTTCAAATTGGTGAGAGGAAGGCCATGCAGCCCTTTGTCAATATAAAAAATATTATTTTATCACTTTCAAGTTTTAGTGTTAGCTGAAATTCCAAACCAGTTTTTGTAATATCATACCTTCCTTGTCATGATCAGGTTTACCTTTTATTAATTAACTTTACTAGGTAGGAAATACTATTTGAAGAGAATTGCTATGATTTAATTATTTTAATAATGAAAAAAACAAATTTCTCAGAACAAGAAATACTCATAGTCTACGTCATTGGCTCATATATCAATATATTGTTATTTAATCATACTTGATTATATATTTTTTGTTTTTTCCACACTAACTCATATGATTATTATCGTTCACGTTTTTTTCTTTTAATTGTAAGGGCTTCCATTTTAATACTTACTGCAATTATGGAGATATTTATCTTAATTTTTTTTTTTAAACAAATAAATTGTTTTATTTCAAACTTAGCAATTTCGGGGAGTTAGTAAAAAAAAAAAAAAGTTTAAAAAAAAAAGGGAAATTTTTAATTAAATATCTTTCTACTTTAAAATGATATTCCCTTTAGAGAATTTTTAAATAACCCTAACTTGATAAATTGCATTTATTTTTTTATTTTTTATTACTTTGAAAGAACTTTTTAAAAAGTTTTAAAATATATATATATATATAAATGATTTAAATTTCACTAAAGAAATAAGGATTATATAGGTAATTGAATTAGAAATAAAATTGTAAACATTAGTGACGTTTACCTTAATAAATTCCTAATTTTTTTTTTTGACTTAAAAAAAAATGATTAATGGATATATTTTAAAATATCATACAACACCAACAAAATTTGGAAGTTTTAAGAATAAACCTGGTGCAAAGAAACTATATACAATCAGAGAGCGGATTTACATGTTATTGCATTTTTTTGTTTGCTAATAGATATCAATATGAAATTTAGTATCTATACGAATTACATATTTTAAAAAGCTATCTATCAAATCCTATATTGCACGAAAATGCACGTTTTGGGTGTTATTGCATGAAATTCCATTTTTTTTTGCACGAATTTATTTTTTCGACAATTTTTTTTTTTTTTCAATTTAGTTTCATTTTAATTAGGGTCCGACCGAAACAAGATTTTCAGCAGAAACCGAGACCGAATTTCGGCTTCAATCTTAGTTTCGACCGAACCCGTAACTTGTATCTCCTATACAAAATTCATATCATTTTACTTTTTTTTTTTTCTTTTTTTTTTATTTTTCCCTTTTCCGAAAATAATTTGACACGAAATTTTTTCCCTTTTCCATCTTGCAGAAAAACTCTTTTTCCTCCCATGGATATCATTTTACCTTTTTTTTTAGGGAAACGAAATTTTTTCCGCCGCTTTCCGCCTTGCGAAAAATTCCTCCCCCCCCTCCCATTTTACCTTTTTTTCCGGTCTGCGGAAATTTTTTTTCCCTCTCGTGGAAATCATTTAACCGAAACCGAAACTTGGTCGGTTCCTAATTTTTTTTAGAAAAATTACTCAAAGTAAAATTGTAAAAATCACTCCCAAAATTTTTTACTACCGATGATATCTAAAACCATTTATTTTTTATTTATTTATTTACAAATTAGCTCTGAGGCATGGATGCCTCATATGAGCGAGTACAAACATTTATTAATATTTTTCTCAAACATAAATTTAGACATCATAATCGCTCAAAAATCACAACCTAAATCTTTAGTCACCATCCACAAACTACCGACAACCAGGCAAGACAATCAAGGCCTGATCTTCTCATTCTCCCGCCCCAAACAGCGTTCCGACCACCAATTTCTCAGACTCACCACATACGCTCTCAGATTCGCCAAGAAGGTCCCATATGAAGCCCCCTCCAGGATAGCGGGATCGAGTTCCAAAGATGAGCAGAACGAACCAGAACGACTCATGGAAGGCAGTTGATGTGTGGTTGGGGATAATTAAGCTCTGCTGGGAGGACCTCAAGCCATACCTCAAGCCATTTAAATCCCTTTTTAGCTGGGCGCAGATAAATTCTTACATTGTTAGAATTTTTCATGTCATTATATCAATAAAATTATCAATTTTTTGATTTTGCACGAAATGAAGTTTTTGCTGCATGAAAGGGTAGTTTTTAATGCATGAAACATAGATTTTTATTGCACGAAAATCCGCTCTCTAGCAATAAGCAATGAAATTTATTTAAATTCGCGTAAGCCCGAATAGAATCGAAAATATTCAAAAATACATTTAAATCCACCATAATAATTTAATACCTAAAGCCTTATTATAAAATAAATTAGTTTTATTTACCTTAAAGGCATCTGACCAGCTGAGTTCTAGATCGAAATATTTCAACTTAACAGCTGTAGTGGTTTGAACGCCCAAAAGGGCTACAAGCATACATACAACTAGACTTGTTTTTATGAACATTGTTGCTTCTAAGAAAACACAAATCTGACTTTCTAAAAACCTTTGCGTTAATTATATATACATATATTATTTTATAATGACGTAAGTAATTAAGAAAATCAAATCAAATAACGTCAAATAGTGAATTGCTGATTGAAAAATCTCAGAGTTAACTTTGATTTAATTTTCAAGATATCAACGGCTTATCAAAATAAGATTATATTCATTTACGTTTGTTTGTGTTTGTTTTTTTAATTAAACATGAATAATTATCTTAGATTATCAAATACTTCACAGTGAGTTTATAAACGCACATCTAGCCAATTTTAGATCATATTTTATTTAGCCTCTTAAGAATTTTTGTTTTTGATGAAGTAAACAAATTTCATGGATAAAAGTAGTGACGGCGTTAGGGGCGGGGGGGCAGGAGTGGGGTAAACTTACCATTGGGGGGGGGGCACTCAATACATCTTCCTCAGCCACCCGGCTCACAACCTTTTTTCAGCTCCCGGGTTACCCAGTCGGAGTTTCAGATCCTTTTCAGCTACCCGTGAAGTTCCTCGGTTACCCAGTCAGAGCAATCCTCATTTTAAGGCACTTAGGCACGTCTAATTGGGCCCTTTGTCTCTGTGGGGTTAGATTTTTTCCCTATGAGGAGACTTCGGCAATTTGATTATTTGCGGCAAGCTGGATTCGAACCCGAGTCGTGTTAAGACTTCGGACTCTGTAATCCACAGCTTAGCCATTGCCTCCTCCATGGCAACCATTTCTCCTATCTTTTCTCTGAAGTTCAAGAGTAGTCTCCTTGTAGATCCATTTTCAAGAGTATGGGATTAGAGGGGGAATTGTTGAGGTGGTTTGTTTACGGGGATACGTTTGGTCTCTGAGGCATCCACCAAATTGACCTCGGGACCAGCAATACCTCGTAAACAAACCACCTCAACAATTCCCCCTAATCCCTGCTCTAAAAGGAGAGCCGAAACGTCGATAAATCTCAACAACCAACGCGGTTTAACCCGAGAAAATTCATCTCCACTATATATATATATATTTCTAATATATGTATATAGGCCCCATACATATAAAATTCAAAAGAAATTATTATGATTACAGTATTGCCTCGCTCTTGGGGCGCCGGTGATTTTCCCTCCTCGTGAGCAGAAATTTATCCTCTTGCGGGATTGAGCGCGTTTGGGGCTTGGAGAGGCACAGCGAACAGCGGACTGCTTAGCAGTTACTGTTTACAAGCAGGCGGCAGACGACCCATATGATTACAGTAAACATTAAAATACCTAAGATCCTGTATTGTTGACAATATTTGCCCTAATGAAGGTCGTCATAGACGACCGAAACGTCGGCAAATAAAAATTAAAAGATTTTTTTTATTTAATCTCCTGAATGCACAATTCCTTCGGCTTCCTGATTAAATTTCCACACTTGAAAGCAAACTACCTCTAGATGTTTTGTTTGTTTTCAAAGATTAAAATTGAAATATCTCAGAATATATATATATTTGTGTTAGTTTCTGAAGGCCCAGGAATTTTTTCTGAAAGAGATTGACTTTGCGGCGCAGAATTTCTCAAAATCAGTATCAATTTCTTCTGAATCACTTGATCTTGATTCATAAGCTGGTGGATTTACCTGTACTCGAAGAAGACAAATTTTTTTTTTTTGGAGAGATAAAGTTATCGAATATTTTTCTTTTCGATGATATTTTAATGGCACAATGAAAGATATTTAATATTTATTTGACAAAAACATCGAGGGTAACTAAATTTTTTTTATTTGGGTCTAGATCTGGTTGGGGGGGGGGGGGGCATCCAGGGGGCAGAAGTCCTTGCTTCCCGTAGCGCCGTCACTGGATAAAAGAAAATTATAATTTTAATGGTGCACTATTGTTTACAAATCACCCTCCTAGCCAATCACATCATCCTAGTTTGTATTGCTATCGTTATTTTAAATTTTTTTTAGGATTAATTTAAGAGGATTCACTTGAAAATTCAGTTGTGTTTGCTTTGAGGGAAAAAAAAACGTCTTTCTAAGTTGATGGCCTTCCCAATCTCTCTGCATTTAATTCCCTATTGAAATGCGGCTCCTTTTTCCACTTAGCCAAGCCCAGTGCCCAGAAATGTTCGCCCGATAATCGAGAGAGAGAGGAGAAATACTTGGCAGTTTCTTCGATATCCGAAAATGTCAAAGGAAATTCGCCGCCCCCGAGAAAACCGATCTAGAGCAGAGAGACCTACCTCATTAGCATCGACTCAACGTTTTCCGTTTGAGGGAGCCTAATGACCCCTAGAGACCCTTTGTTGGACGAAGAAAAATCATCCTCGTATATTTATAAAAATACCGTCGACCACTAACCAATGATTTTAAGCTTGTTATGAGCTTTAACAAATTTATTTCTTTGAATAAATGAATGTCAGCGAATTTTTTTTTTTTTTCTCTCTAGTCTCTATTGATCTGAGGTAAGGATGCTTCTCAGCGTTTCTTTATAAATTATCGAGGAAGGAAGTTGATTTTTTAATTCTATTTCCTTAAATTCGATTTAATATCTAAACCAATGTTTTTTTTTTAACCAATTTCAATTGCAATGAATAAACTATTTTTGTCACCATAACTCAAAATTATACATTATATTTGAAATTTGAAGCTTATAGATAAATCTTAATCATTTTAAGAATTTTTTTTGTGGTTTTTTTTGGGTGGTTTTTTGGGTGGGGGGGGGGGGGGGGGGGGAATTGTCGGAAGATTCAATCAGACCACCAATTCATATCAGATACAATTTTATTGGTTAACGAGGATACACCCTGTTCGTTTCGGCCGACAATAGGCCTTCATCAGAACCATATTTGTCTGAAATCAATGATTTTTGAACTTGCAATTACCATTATGAGGTACAGAATCGGATATCAAAAGCATTGTAAATGTAAAAAACTGTCTTAAATTTCTGAGAAATATGGTTCTGATGAAGGCCTATTGTCGGCCGAAACGAACAGGGTGCATCCTCGTTAACCAATAAAATTGTCTCTGATATTAATTGGAGGTTTGATTGAATCTTCCGACAATTCCTTAGATCCCGCCGAATAACAGCGAAATACCTGAAAAAAAACTACAGAAGGAATTTTAAAATAGTGAAAAAACAGGTGTTACATCGTTTCTAAGACTAAATCTTAATAAGTTGACCTAAGTATTCCTAATATCAGAGGGATAATTAAAAGAAAAAAATAAATAAATTACAAATTAAATTTAGGAGTCTGTTCACCTTAGTATCTACTAGCAGGGCAGCAGGCAGTGGGGGCTATATCCCCGGGGCCCGGGCCCTTTGCGCTCCAACCTTAAAATTCTAATAAAATAATAATTTCCATGATTTCCAAAATTTCAATAAAAAAACCATTTTCATGAGATTTTTTTCCTGAAGGGGCCCGGGACCTCCTTTAAGCTCAAATCTTAAAATTATAATTTAAAAAAATCATTTTCTTGATCAGAACAGTTTATTAAGTCTGGAAGCTCTAGCTGTTGAAACAGAA
Organism: Euborellia annulipes; assembly: GCA_023213315.1. Taxonomy (NCBI): domain Eukaryota; kingdom Metazoa; phylum Arthropoda; class Insecta; order Dermaptera; family Anisolabididae; genus Euborellia; species Euborellia annulipes. The sequence goes on from JAKCPI010011342.1 coordinate 7,448, forward strand.
TTAACGAGGAAAGCTGATTTGGATTCTATGTATAATTAAAAATTTTGTATCACTCAAGGCGAGGAGAGTAATTTCATAAAATCTATTTAGGTATACTATTTAGGTAGGGTTTGGAACACGTGTTGGCGTGCGGATCTGAGAAATATCCGGATTTTACTAATATGAACTGAAAAAGTGACTGGGGAACTTTACAAACTAGAAAGAAAACGTTTAGGGAGGGGGGGGGTACTATTAAGTAGCCCCGGGGCCCGCCAAGTCTGTCTGCGGCCCTGTCTACTAACCAAGTAGTAAATTCAATCAAGAGCTAGCCAACAATAGGATTGTAAACAAGCAACAAGTCAATTCAGCTAACTCCAAAAAGTTTATTCAAGTTAGCACTTTAATAGATTCTTTTCCACTTAGGCTAATACAAAAAATGAAATTGTTTATAAATTTATACAGTAATTTTAAATTCATGAAACTTGGTATTGTGAAGTCATTGTTAAGCACTATTGGTTGAGGCAAACTAACCATGGGATAAGCTCTTATTTAACTGAAAAGTCTAGAATACTCACTTAACCAAGATCTTGAGGATGAATGTTGAAACTCAAGTTATCAGGCATATTTTATTTCACTCAATTTTCTTAAGATGGCCTACCATCATAACACAGAAGATTGTTATTTTCTTAAGAAAAATTAATTCTTTTTTAGAAAAAAAAAAATAATAAGAACAATGATGATGATATTTTAAATTGTATTTGAAAACGGTATAAGAAATGGAAACAGATGGACTAAAAGAAAATTCAAACCAACAATTTAAAAGACCATTAAGAATATATTAGACAGATATCATTTTCTTCTTTTTTTTTTTTTATTTTACAAATGTGAAATTTTTAATATTCAAGTTGGAAGTAATGATATTTAAAAAATGAGAGAATAAAGAATGTGATTAAAAATTTAAACTGGCAGAAGAAGAGAAGCAAAAAAAAAAAGACTCAGAATTTAATGAATCTTTAAGTGAATAATTAATTGGCCTTAAGGGAATGAAGGGGAAAAGAGTGAGAGTGAAATGAGAAAAATTGATATTTATTAGATTAAACCAGATCTGATGTAACCAACAAAACAAAAAAAAAAAAACATTTTCATCATTAGATTATATTAATTTGCAAAATGACATGCTTTCTTTGTTTTTTACTTGAAATTATTGCTTCCAAAAACTGTTTGTGTTCTATAATTTTTAAACAACTCCTTGATATCTAAAATAATTTAACACAAGCAACGACCTAATAAGATGAAGTGAGATATCTACCTCTAATCTATTGAAAAAATATATAATAAATTTAGATGAAGACTAGCTACAAATGTGAGTCTATGCGAAGCAGAATGAGCGCTTGTAGCTAGTCTTCATCTCGCTCTGCTTCTGCATTTGTAGCTAGTCTATTGAAAAAATATATACTTCAAGTTAATTCAAATATATAAAAAATTTAGACTAGCTACAAGTGCAAATATATAATACATTTTTTTTTGCTACAAGTCCCAATATATAATAAATTTAGACTAGCTACAAGTGTGACCCTATGCGAAGCAGAACGAGAGCTTGAAGCTAGTCTTCATTTCGCTCTGCTTCGTTACGATCATACTAGTCTATTGAAAAAATATCTACTTCAAGTTCGTCCAGATATATAATAAATTTAGATGAAGACTCGCTACAAACGTGAGCATACGCGAAGCAGAACGAGCGCTTTAGCTACAAGTGTGAACATACGCGAAGCAGAACGAGCGTTTTAGCTAGTCTTCATCTCGCTCTGCTTCCCTACGCTAACATTTGTAGCTAGTCTATTGAAAAAAAAGTTCGAATAAATCACGTATTAGGAGATTATCTGTGAATAGTATATCTAATGCCTAACATATGAGGCGGGTTCTCTACCTCTGTGATAGCGTTCAAATAAGAGATACCAATCAACGTATATTCCCTAAATAAATAAATTTGTTAATTACAAGTGGTTTATTTCTGTTTTTAATAAAATTAGAGTTTTTTATTTATTTATAATATGTAAATAAATAAATCTTTCTCTCTCTCTCTCCCACTGATTAGGTAAAAAATATGTATATCCATCTGATCATTTTCCGAAAAAGTAAATATTGCGTTGTCAACAAAATAAATCATTGGATTTAATTAAAAAAAAAAAAAAAAATTATAATTAATCTGAAATAAATAAAAAAAAATAAAACCGAAAATCATCCATGATATATCATCATATTATTAAATTATATATACTGTATTAATTATTTTTAAACAATTTTTTTTTCAATCATCAATGAAGAAAAGATAAATATTAATTATATTATTTTGGTATATTTTTTTTTTTAATGTTCGATTAATAACACACAAAAATACTTTCTGAATGCTCGTGACTCGTGGTTCAGAGAGAAGACATTAGCTTTCTTTTCGTACCAGGGGTCCTGGTTTCGCTATCCGTTCCAAGCGAGAAAATTGTATTAGATATTTGAAATAAAAATGGATGAGGTCTATAAGGCCTTAGATGCCGAAAAGGTCATTAAAACATTTAATACAAAAAAATTTCACAATAAATTATTTAGTGACGTAGTGAAAAAGTAAACTAATTTTCTATTTCAAAAATAAAGGTGATGTTGACAGTTTTCTTCGTATATCGTGGTTTACTTTAGTGCATGAATTCCTGGAAAACTCCACAACTGGCCTCTTTTTGCGTATGGACTACTTATTAACTAATTATGGCCAAACTGTTAATAAGTGAGTCCATACGCAAAAAGAGACCAGAATTGTGGGGGGATTGGTTTTTCCACCACGATAATACACCATCTCATACGGCTCAGCTCATCTTCTTCGTGACTTTTTCGCCAAAAATTCCATTCATATCGTCCCCGTCTTCGCCTGATTTGGTTCCGTCGGCTGTTTCCCGAACTGAAAAGGCCCCTCCGTGGCCATCGTTTTGACACGATTGACGAGATAAAAGCAGCATCGCTGAAGGAATTAAAGGCCATCCCGTAAATCGAGTATAACAATTGTTTCGAAGATTGGGAAAAACAGTGTATTATTGCGGAAAGGGACTACTTGGAAGGTGATAAAATAAATTTGGAAAAATCTTAAACCGTTTGTGTTTTATTTCAAAAGTCTTCCTTTTGATAATTAAGATTAAGAAATGGGCGAAATGTGTGCGTCCCTTCTGAGTTTACTGACGAACTTAACAGCATAATTTTGGCACCTTTGTAGCCTCTTCATGAGGAAATGGGCGAAATGTGTGCGAACCTTCTGTGTTTACTGACGAACCTGTCAGATTCTGACAGGATAATTTTGGGACCTTTGAAGCCTGTTCATGAGGACGCAGGTCAGGTCCGTCATAGCGATTAAGATTAAGAAATGGGCGAAATGTGTGCGTCCCTTCTGAGTTTACTGACGAACTTAACAGCATAATTTTGGCACCTTTGTAGCCTCTTCATGAGGAAATGGGCGAAATGTGTGCGAACCTTCTGTGTTTACTGACGAACCTGTCAGATTCTGACAGGATAATTTTGGGACCTTTGAAGCCTGTTCATGAGGACGCAGGTCAGGTCCGTCATAGCGATTAAGATTAAGAAATGGGCGAAATGTGTGCGTCCCTTCTGAGTTTACTGACGAACTTAACAGCATAATTTTGGCACCTTTGTAGCCTGTTCATGAGGAAATGGGCGAAATGTGTGCGAACCTTCTGTGTTTACTGACGAACCTGTCAGATTCTGACAGGATAATTTTGGGACCTTTGAAGCCTGTTCATGAGGACGCAGGTCAGGTCCGTCTTAGCGATTAAGATTAAGAAATGGGCGAAATGTGTGCGTCCCTTCTGAGTTTACTGACGAACCTAACAGCATAATTTTGGCACCTTTGTAGCCTCTTCATGAGGAAATGGGCGAAATGTGTGCGAACCTTCTGTGTTTACTGACGAACCTGTCAGATTCTGACAGCATAATTTTGGGACCTTTGAAGCCTGTTCATGAGGACGCAGGTCAGGTCCGTCATAGCGATTAAGATTAAGAAATGGGCGAAATGTGTGCGTCCCTTCAGAGGTTACTGACGAACCTGACAGCATAATTTTGGGACCTTTGAAGCCTGTTCATGAGGACGCAGGTCAGGTCCGTCATAGCGATTAAGATTAAGAAATGGGCGAAATGTGTGCGTCCCTTCAGAGGTTACTGACGAACCTGACAGCATAATTTTGGGACCTTTGAAGCCTGTTCATGAGGACGCAGGTCAGGTCCGTCATAGCGATTAAGATTAAGAAATGGGCGAAATGTGTGCGTCCCTTCAGAGGTTACTGACGAACCTGACAGCATAATTTTGGGACCTTTGTAGCCTGTTCATGAGGACGCAGGTCAGGTCCGTCATAGCGATTAAGCTGTAATTAAAATGAGGGAACCCAAGAGTCTGCACCAATCTGGCTCTCAGGCTGGCCGAGAGAAAATCACCCCTCTGTACCATATGGTAGAAAAAAAAAAAAAAAAAACTTTTTTACAGAAAATTTTTTTTTATTTTTTTCTTCTATATAATAACTGCTCCAAGTATAATAACTTCCGGATATACATTCTTGTTAAAAATATTTAATCTAAGATACAGTATTATTGTCAACTTAATATAATATTCCTTGCTTTTAACAGAAAAATCTTTAGATCTTTTAAAAATAAACTCTTTGATATTCAATTTGAATTATTAAATTGAGATGTTCAATTTTTACACTTTTTTTTTTTTTTTTTTTTTTTTTTTTGAGTATCCTATTTGGAATATCGATTTGTTTTAGTCAGTGGACCGATAAATGTCAGCAAAGGATTGCAAATCACACAAGAGGGACGGAAGTCACGCATTATTTCCGTTTTCATTCTTTATGCAACCCTTAATATCCCTTCCCGCCACCCACATTCAACCCTTGTCATCGTAAAAATACTTTTTTTTTTTTTTTTTTAATCTCGGAACTCGGATCTCAAAGGCTTTGATTATAAATAATCGTCTATTTGGTTCTTTGTAGTGCATGCATGCATGCATACATCGGCTACACAGTTGTTTTTTTTTTTTTTTAAGGCACCAATAAATTAAAAAACATTCATTTGAATGACCCCCGATAAGCGTAAATTCCTTTACACAAAAAAAAAAAAAAATACTTCAAGTGTTTATTAGATTTTTATTGGAACTTCACTTGAATTTTGTTCCCAACATACTTCTTTATTTCGATTAATGAAATTATACCTAACTAAATCGATAAAGGAAAGATTCTTCTCATCCCGAAGATTGGCTGTTCATTTAAACAAATATATAATAAAAAAAATAACGAAATTAAATTTTAATAAGAAAAAACAAAAATGTTTACTTTCATTTACAAATATTGGATTATAATGTAGATTCCAATTATTAAGGTAAACTTACTAGGATGATCGGATCTAAAGGTATAATAATGACCAAAGATCATTTTAAATTTGAAGCACTAATCTGAGAGTACAATAAAAATATTTAAGTCAACACTATTGGAAAAAAAATTTAAAATATTTTTATAAAAAAATGTTTTAGTAAATACGAATTAATCAAATTGGGTTCGACTAACAAGGGGAGTGCATAGCCTTCTTAACACCGATTTGAACGAAAGTTTTTTTTTATGTGTAGTACTTAATGAAAAACAAATTCTGTTAAAGCGAGAGAACGGGCTTCTCAACCGTTCGTCTAAAAAAAAAAAAAAAATGTTAAAGATTTTGCCAGCATGTCGTTGCTAACAATAACATTTACAAAAGCCGCAATAGGTAGATCGGTAGCTTTCATTCTTTGTAAACATGAAATCCCGAGTTCGAATCTCGCCCTGTACAACTAATTTTTTTTTTTTTTAAATATAAAAAAAATTTTGAAAATTTTTGAAATTTTCCTTATTGTTATGTAGTCATTAAATATTAAATATTATTGTACATTTATTTATATGTTAATATATTTCTCGTATAATATTAAATATTTCCTTCTACTGTATTATATTTTTGACAGAAAGCATTTGAATTTTCTTTAAATATATTTAACAACATGTTAAAAATTAAAAGCCAATAATTTAAAAAAAAAAAAAAAACTTTTTATTTATTTATTAATATTAAAAAATATTCTTAGAAAAACAAAAAAAATAAATAAATAAATTACAGAAAAAAAAATTAGTTGCACATGGCGAGATTCGAACTCGGGATTTCATGTTTACAAAGAATCAAAGCTACCGATCTACCCATCGCGACTTTTGTAAATGAAACCACGATGCAAGGGAAACTTTTTTTTTAATTTTCAGAAAATTATTCAATTAAGGGTATTAAAATCGCGTTTTTAATCTTAACTCAATAATTGGAAAGATAATGGGAAATCAATAGACACATGTTAAAAACTGAGAACAATATTTATTTGGCAATTGAATATTTGAATCATTTTAAATTATTTTAAAAATTATATTTTATCAATTTAAAAATTGAATAATTAAATCTCACAATTATTTTTTTATAATTCGTCATATATATTAAATTTCAACTTTCCTATTTTTGTCGTCACGGCTTGTGACGTCATGGCTTGTAGCTCACGGCTTGAAATCTACGGCTTGTAACGCGACATGCTGATAGAAGAGCGAAAAAATTTGAGGCCATCAAATAAAAGTTTCACTTTAAAAAGTGGCAAAACGACCCACCCTAGTGAATACCCCGCAATTATCACGAGATACATGATGAATATATCCACTTTCTTACACCAGTAAAAGGTGTTTACAACAGGCTAAATCTCATTCCAAATTGAAATATGATGGTGTATAACATTTTCCAAATTCTTACGAAATTCTTCTAAATTGAGATCATTTTACTCATTATGATAAAATATCCATAATCTCTTGTTCTTTTGTTCACTTTTTTTTTTTACTCATAATTATTAAATATATTTTTTTTTTCTCTTTTAATATAAAAAAAATAAAAAACATTTTTCATCATTATATATTCCCCAAGTCATCAATCTTGTTTCTGTATTTGAATGAATCTATTCAAAATTCCATCAAACATTCCGATTTTCCATTTCTAACTTTAATTATATTTATAATTAAACCTTCCGCCTTCGACGACTCTTATCGTTTTCATTCCACCCCACACACACACACACACACACACACACAATTAAAGCTTTTGAAATTGAATTTTTTTCTTTTTTTTTCACGAATATCTCTCTTTTTATATTAATTTTTATCTTGTTAGGATAATTAATTATTAAAGGACTTACTTGTTGCAAGCTTTAGCCTTCTAATTTAGAGATAATGAGCCGAAAAGATGCAGGATTTTTTTTTCATCATTTATTCAACTAAATGGCATCGTATATTACATAAAACCAACAAAAAAAATAAATAAATAAATAGAAATATGTTTCTTAGACTTAATTAGTAACGGAATAGGTAATTATAAGCAAATACAAGACCTAAAAATCTGGTGTGACTAGTCACACAGCACACAACTTCTTTACCTTCGGTAATCGAAAGTTGTGTTCTGTGCTTGTCACACCAGATTTTTCGTGTCGACATGTATTTAGTTTCCTCCGATATATTAGAATTCAAGATGTAAAATTTATAAGTATGGGAAAATATTTATTTTGTTAACCTAGCAACCATTTCTCCTATCTTTCCCATAAAGTACAATAGTAAAGTGTTCTTCAGAAGATTTCAATTGCAAAATGAGGATATACATTTTAAAGAGCATCTAAAAAATAATTGATTTATGAATTTTAATCAAAAAATTGTTGGTGTGAATTTTGAAAAAATAAAAATAAAAAAAAAAACTGAAAAAATACTATAATAAATAAATCTTGAATTCTAATATATCGGCGGAAACTAAACACATATCAACATTAAAAATTTGGTGTGACAAGCACAGAACACAATTTTCGATTACCGAAAGTAAGAGAAAGTTGTGTTCTGTGCTTGTCACACCAAATTTTTATTTTTAGTTTTTTTTTTTTTTTTTTTTCTGTGAACAAAATATCTCAAGAACGAAAAGAGCTAGGAGGTTGAAATTTTATAATAATTTTTAAGTTAGGCAACTGGGACGAGACACGAACTTTTTGAACAAAATGGGTCAAAAAGTACTAGTACTTTGCTGATGTACGTTTTCAGTTTTTTTTTTTTTTTTTTTTCGATTTTCTCAAAATTCGCACCAACGATTTTGATTAAAATTCATAAATCAACTATAATATTTTTTAGATTCTCTTTAAAAAATATATCAGTGATTCGTGGAAATCGTTTGAAGTACACTTTTTGCTAATCTTCATTTATATTTCGGCACCGTTTAATTTGATCATTGTAATCTTATTTTTTGTGATAATAGAATGATCTGGGGGGACGAACAGTTCAGAATTTTAAGTTTGGTAAAAAAGTACCACCCTAATGTATATATATTGATATATACGTATATACAGGGCCGGATCTAGAGGGGGGCAGTGGGTGCATTTGCCCCGGGCGGCAGATATCAGGGGGCGGCAATTAAAGAAAGATTTACTAAAAAAAGGTAAAATGATATGAATTTTGTATAGAAAATTTTAAGGAGGGGGGGGGTAAATTAAATTTTGCCCCCCCTTAAAAATCTCCTAGTTCCGGCCCTGCGTATATATAGAGAGATAAATTATTGGATTTATGTCAAAGATTTGATGTCGAAATTCTGATTGAAATACATATTTTGAGGTCCCCTGACTCCAAATGAGTGGCTTTAAATTTAATTAAGGTGTATAGCTGATAATACAATTTAAGGTTCAGGAAATCCCAAATGAGCAACGCAGCTAGTCGTTTTTCAATTTTTATTTTAACATAAAGTGCTAGGGCCAACGTTTCGGTCACATATAGAACCATCATCAGGGCTAAAATACAATCAAACACTGATCTCAAATTCTTTTTTGTTGCACTATAATTATTCAAAAATATAAAGTTCAAAATAACCTGGTTCCATGTTCAATTTCTCCATTACATAATATTCCACTTGAAGGTGTTAGATGAAAAGTGGTTTTCGTTACATGGTCTTAAAAAGTTATGTGCTTTGCGACCAGTCACACCAGACTATTTATTTCAACACCCACCTGAACTTCCATAACTAAAAAATTTTAATTGAATTGTAACTCAAGGAATAATTGTGTCATATGCCATAGGAGCTGGAAAAAAAATTAGGTAGTCTTTTTTTTTGGCAATTTTAAGACATTAATAAATTGAAAAATTCCACGAGGGGGGGGGGGGATAAAGAAATTGGCAAGAAAGAAGGCGACTAATGAGTAGAGATTGAGAAAGCTGCTGCCTTTGCCTTAGATAAACAACAACAACAACAACAACAAAAAACAGGAGAGCACAGTAGCGAGGTCGGATAAAAAGGACTCAGGTCCTTATTGTAAATGACGGGTTGTCGGTGACAAGGGACCGGAGAGCCATTTATTAGAGCCACGCCCTTTATACGGAAGGAACTCAACAACAACAACAACAACAACAGATTTGGTCCTAATTAAGTTGATACAGGACGGCTCTATTAATATTAATCGATTGACAGAAAGAAGGAAATGACTTGAAATAAACAAACATATCGTTCTTTAAAAAAAAATGGGTCTATTTCCTTATTTAATCCGTTTTTTTTTTTTTTTTCAATAATCTAATGGATTTTCAATATGGAGAATTTATTTATTTTCTATAGACATCAGACAAACAATCAATCTTGAGATTTATTTTTCCGGAATAAACTAAAATAATAATATGGATGAATCTCATCTTACAGTCTAAAACAACGTAATTTCTTAATTGCTTTTTTTTGCATATATAGATAACATTTATTTTTTTAATCTGATAACGGAATAGAAGGAGAATCTGAATTCATACTGTACTAAATTTATCCAGAAGTTAACTGAAACTTCTTCAATGAGTTTCTATTTTGGAGACTAAAAAGTACAGAAGGCCACTATAAGATAAAGCGTTTGATAAAATAACTGAAAAGAGAAAAAAAAAATTAAAGTAAAGTAATAGTACTCTTTGACGGATTTTGTTCAAAAACTTCGTGTCACGTGCCAGTGACTATTATTATGTTTTTTGTTGGTGAGGCCAAATCATGTCTAGGTTCCGGTGGCATGGTTCAATGGAAGCTCCGGAATGATTGAAGATCCTGGGTTCGATTCATAAAACACATACTCTTGTTAAATAATATATCTATGACTAGTTAAGTTCGAAAACAGATATTTTGAATATTACTTATTAAATTTCATTGTTCAAAATAAGAATAAATATAGGAATTTAATTATGCCGTTTAGAAATTGGCGTAATTTAGTAAGATAGACCAAACCTTCAAATAAGGATGATATGTTATCAAAGTGCCTGATCTAAATAAACTCAATTTCTGCCTGGGGATCCGAACCCGCGACATTCGGTATAGGAATGTAGGCACGCTACCAACTAGACCAGTAAATAACTTAAGATTGCGAAATTGATATTTTTAATTTGTAGTGAAAAATATTTCCATTTCAATGAAAAACTATGAATTGCTAACAACTAACAAGCCTCAAAAAGACAAAAACCAACGAAACCATTTTATAATTGAAGGGCTTAGTGGAAGATAGTCATAAGCCACAAAACATTAATTTCGAGATATTGACAAATTAAAGTTTGACTCAAATCTGTAAATCAGCTACTTTTTTTGCCTACGGGCTTAGTCTAGTTGGTAGCGTGCCTACCTTATATACCGAACGTCGCGGGTTCGGACCCCAGTTAGGCCGATGATTTTATTTAAGCCATTTGTATACTCGTGTACTTCATAGGAGAGATAGGAGAAATGGTTGCCATGGTAACAAATTATAAATATTTATATTCATACTTATAAATTTTACATCATGAATTCTAATATATCGGCGGAAACTAAATATATCTCGACACACAAAAAATCTGTTGTGGCAAGCACAGAACACAACTTTATCTTGCCGAAGCTTAAGGCCAGTCACACAATATTTTTTTTTTTTTTTAATATAAAAATCATTTCATTTTGTGTTTCGAACAAGTACACTTGTGATTAATGAAGACGATAACTCTATAATGTCTTTATTATCTTATGAAAGATCGAACATAATAGAATATCTTCTTCTGATTGATAACAGCACAAAAAAAAAAAAATTGAAATGTTTACGTCTCATTTCGTCAGAGAGAATAGATAAGATATAAAGACGAAGATAAAAAAAAAAAAAAAAATTGGAAAGAGTCTAGAAACGAGGATAAAGGTATATACAAAAGAAGAAATAAATAAATAAAAAATAGGGATTTTTATAATCAAATATGCAGAGTTCGGGTTTTGACAGATGCCTTTCTAAAAAAAAAACTATTTAAAAGTCACACTCCTTTTTCGGGTTTACTAATGCGTCTTTGGGAATTTTTACTTTCTCTTACCTGTGTATATATGTCAAAAATTCAATGTCGAGATTTTGATGGATATACATGTTCTGTCCCCTGAATCCAAAAAAAAAGAGGTTTTTGCGAAATGGTCTGTATGTCAGTGTGTCTGTCTGTCTGTCTGTGAACAAAATATCTCAAGAACGAAAAGAGCTATGAGGTTGAAATTTTATTTTTAAATTCGGTACCCCCCTGAAGCGTGAAAATAAGCTTTTGATCAAAATCGGCCAAAGAATATTAATACTTTCTTTTTGGAACGAAGTTCTTTAGCGCGTCTTATGCAGGGTGAATTGGGAGAAAATGTAACGTAACATAAATGCGTTCCCAGCGCCCGAGCGACGGCGGAGGAAGGCGAGATTAGCCGAAGTCTTGGCGAGACTACGCCCACCTTCTCTTTGTCTTTGTTTCCTTCTACCGTAGGCCGAAGGCGAGCAAGAGTTTCCAGCGGGCGCAGCCTGGCTAGCCGATGGCGCGCTTTTCGTCTATTTAAATAATATTCATATTAAATTATATTCTGAGTTGAAGAAAAGGGGTGAGGAACGAAGTTCCTGCCGGGGGGCCCTACGACCCCACGCGTTTGCTTTTTTTTTAAACACTCACACTCATAGGCGTAGCCACGGGGGGGGATTTGGGTGTTCAAACCCCCCCCCATTGGACCCAAGCCATGACTAGATATTTAAGCTCTATAATACAGACAATACTTTCTCTCCCTATATATTTCATATATAGGGTAAGAGAAAGTAAAAAATATAAGAATTTTCTCTAGTTTAAAAAAAAAAAATAAAATAAAATAATTTTATTAAAGGCAAAAAATTCAAGAAAATTCAGAATTTTCCCATTGAAAAGAATTGATTTTTGCCTTGCTTTATAAAAAATTAAAACCTGCTAAAATTGATTAAATCCCTCAAATGAAAAATAATAAAAATTATTATATAATTAAATTTTTATTTTTTTTTTCTTAAAGAGATCTGAGATAGAACTCGGATCAAGAGTAACAGACAGAAACTCCGCTATTATAGGTATATATATAAAATTCTTTAAGATGTGAGGGTTGCATTTTTTATTGCCTGAAACGAGATGAATGAAAAATTGGGGCACCTAATTAAGAAAGGGCGGGCCCGAGCCAATCCGAAGGGGGTCCAGGAGGGCGGATTGGCTAGTCATGTATTTCATTAGACGCCTTATACTGCCCCATTAGTCGGGGGGGGGGGGGGAGAAATCATCCTGAACCCCCCCCATCGAAAATTTCTGGCTACGCCTATGCTCACACTCACACACACATTCACACATTCTTTTCGGCAACTTAAAAAATATGAATATAATTCAGGCCATATAAGACTTTTAAGATTAAAATTAAATATACAAAGTAAACACTAGGTTATTTGTTTCAAAGGTTTTATTAATTAAAAAATTAACACTTGATACGTATTTCGACAATTCCTTGTCATCATCATCAGAAGTGATTACATTCTAAAAACTTTTAAGATATTCGTTATTGATTAATATACATATTGGGGATCCAGGCATTCTTATTTAAGTCATTTGGTTACTAATACTTCAATGATGTACTTTTTCAGTTTTTTTTTTTTTTTTTTTCGATTTTCTCAAAATTCCCTCTAAGGATTTTGATTAAAATTAGAGTCCGACCGAAACCGAAACCGAATTTCGCCATTAATCTTAGTTTCGGCCGAAACCGCAACCGAAACTTGTATTTCCTATACAAAATTCATATCATTTTACCTTTTTTTTTTTTTTTTACTTTTCCCTAGCAAAACGAAATTTTTTTTCCTCCCTTGAAAATCATTTTACATTTTTTGTTTTTTTTTTGTGCGAGTCTCATCCCATCTTTCCAAACTCAGGTTTCGGCTAGTTTAAGGTTTTTGGCCGAAACCGAATATTCGGTCGGTTCCTAATTAAAATTCATAAATCAATTATTTTTTTTGAGGTTCTTTAAAACGTAAGAATATTTTCATTTTGTCCTCAAAATTGTTTGAAGCACACTTTATTCTTGTACTTCATATGAAAGAATGGAGACCATGGTAATAAAATATAAATATTCTCTATGACTATAAATTTTGTATTCGTGAATTCTAATATACCCGCGGAAACTAAATATGTCGACACAAAAAATCTGGTGTGACAAGCACAGAACAGCTGTGCGACTAGTCACACCAGATTTTTTCTCTATATTGTTTATTTTTAAATTTAATTTATTTTAAAAACAAATCCGTTTTTTTTTCTCTCAACATTCATTTATAATTAAATTTAATTATAAATAACCTGACACACACAAAAAAAAATAAATCGTTTATTTAAGCTTTTATATTTATTCGTAAGTTATTTATAGAGAGTTTGTCTCTCGACAAGCAGATATAATGTAATGATGATGTCTTCTTCTTCAAAAAAAAAACAGCGGACAGTTTACTCTTTCTCTTTCCTGATGTGAAAAAGCTTGCATGAATATTTGATAACGCCCAGGTCATAACATTTTGTGGCACACACAGTGGTTAGAAATCCTTTCCTTAAATGAATATAAAATTCAAGATGAAATTTAAATAATCTATCTTTTGTAAATTTTCAATATACAGTGATGGGGAAATACCCTATTTTTTTTTTTTTTTTTTCAAAAAAATTATTTAAAAATATTTTTTAATAAAAGTAAACATTACCATTGAATTCAGCAAAATAAATAACTTACAAGGGTAGTGCATAGGCTTCATGTCATCGATTTGAACGAAATTTTTTTTTTTTATGTGTAGTAGGGATTAATGAAAAACAAATTCTGTTAAAGCGAGAGTGCGCTTCTCAACCGTTCGTTAAAAAAAAAAATTTAAAGATTTTGCCGGCATGCCTTAAGCCGTTGCTAACAATAACATTTACAAAAGCCGCGATGGGTAGATCGGTAGCGTTCATTCTTTGAAAACATGAAAAATCGAGTTCAAATCTCGCCCTGTGCCACTATTTTTTTTTTTTTTTTTGTTTAATTTATTTATTTTTGGATTTTTAAGAATATTTTTTTTAATATTAATAAATAAATAAAACGTTTTTTTTTTTTATTTTTTAATTATTAACATGTTACATATATTTAAAAATATTTATTTTTTAATGAATATATAGACAATATAATAAATTTTTGAAAATTTTTAATAGTAATATATTTCTCGTATAATATTAAATATTTCCTTATATTATATTTTTGACAGAAAGCATTTGAATTTTCTTTAAATATATGGAACATGTTAAAAATTAAAAGCCAATAATTTAAAAAAAAAAAAAAACTTTTTATTTCTTTATTAATATTAAAAAATATTGTTAGAAATCCCAAAAATATAAATTACACAAAAAAAAAATAATAATTGCACAGGGCCTGATTCGAACTCGGGATTTCATGTTTACAAAGAATGAACGCTACTAATCTAGCCACAATGGCTTTTTGAATTGTTATTGTTAGCAATCGCTTAAGGCATGCTGGCAAAATCTTTTTTTTTGACGTCACAACGTCTTACAAATCATGTGTTTATAGTGGCAGTTTAGGGGGGCATGCATGAAAAAGTTTATCGGCTTGAATAACTCCTCTGTCTTAAGAGGTATAATTATGGGGAATATACGGTTAGAAAGAATGAGTTTTCAACTAAAGATTTCACCATTTATTTTTTCCTATCATTTTTTTTTTACCGCGCTGCGGTATTTTAGACGAACGGTTGACAAGTGCGTTCTCTCGCTTTAACAGAATTTGTTTTGTAATTAAGTACTACACATAAAAAAAAATTATCGTTCAAATCGGTGACATGAAGGCTATACACTCCCCTTGTTAATTTCAATAAAAAAAAAAAATATCCAGTGGATGAACCAAACAAAACCTTATGGCTTGAATAAGAATGTCTGGACCCCCAATATGTATATCAAAAACGGATATCGTCAAAGTCTTATATGGCCGGAGTTGCCGAAAAGACTGTGTGAATGAGAAAATAGTGTGAGTGTTTAGAAGACCTCGAGTACTAGTACCTTACTGATGTACTTTTTTAGTTTTTTCCAAATTTATCAAAAAAAAAAAAAAAAAAAACAACCGAGCTCGGTCAACCCGGAACTGAAATATTGTTTGTTGAACATGAGAGTATGCCACGTTTGTGTACATTTTGAACTCTATTTCATTGTACTCAAATTTATTTATTTAATCACAATTTATATTGTTTTATTTACTTCATAAATTAAGTTAGCTTTGTTTTAGAATTAGTCACACAGTGGATAGTGTGTGTATTTTATTATTATTTGTAACTAACGTGTTACACAAAGCCCTGCTCAGGATTTTCCCATCTATTCGGCCATAAAATTCCTACTGACATAAAAGAGCAGGTGACAAGCTTCCCGACTAATACAGTGAACTTTCCCGATATACATTAAACAACTTGCGTTGTGCTTTCTGTCACTTTTTTATATATCATCAGGTAATTGTCGTAAATAATTGTGATGGCTGTTAGAAATCAATCGAAAGTCTATTTTACTGCTTCAAAATTCTTTTCATTAGATGAAAAAAAAAGAAAAATTTAAACTATGTAGTTTTAGAACACAAAGTGATTACATTTCAATTTAAATAATGAAAAAGATAAATATAGAATTTATAATTTAAATATTGCAATAAAATTAATCAACACAATCAACATGTTATTTATTGTATTTTGGAATTATTAATTATTTAGATATGACTACCATTTGGTAATAGTTTATTAACTAATCGAAAAGCCATCATCTCTATTAATAATATGAAATTGAATGTATAGTTAGCTATATCATTACGAAATGAACAGAAATATCCATCGGCAAATCTAACATTGTCAGCGAGATAATGATATGTTATATATAAACATATTTGAAATGACCAAAATTTAAACTAAAAAAGGGGATTATATAATAATTAAAGAGAACTTATCAAAATAGAACATATATTGGGAGTTTATTTTTAGTGTGGTCTTAATAATTTAAAATTAAAATTAAACATATGTTAAAATAGATCCCAGCTCCTCCACCATTCAAGAATTTTTTCTTAAAGCTTTTTTCCATTTCCGTCCAATACCTTTAATTAAAAGAAAAATAGAATCGTTATAACGAGTATGTTGTCCATTTCTTTTATAAAGAGAACTTGGCAAAATGGAACATATATTGGAAGTATTTTAGTTAAGTGATTTTAATAATGGAAAATTAGAATTAAACTTGTTATTTAATAATAGATCCCAGCTCGTCCGCCATTCAAGTATTTTCTCATTTCCAACCGCAACTGCTCTTCTTCGGTGCCAGGCTCTCCGGCTTGTTAATAGATTTATAAAAATATAACGTTTTTTTATTAATTCAGTTGTCGTGATCATGTAAAAATGAAACAATAATTTCATGCACATAAATTATTTATATTATAATTCGAATTTAAAATGAAAAATAAATTTTGAAAATTCTATAACTCACAAATCATTGAGGAATGGCTGTCTCCTCTCGCTTATATATCCTTTGCATCCCCTTTCTTACTTTGCCCCTCTTCTTCTCTAATCCTATTATCAAACTAAATTTTAAAAATTCTATAATTATCTCACTTAACGCTTAAGTAAATGTCCTTATATATTACAATTTGAGTTATACATATGTTGTATTAGATCCCAGCTCCTCCACCATCTAAGATTTTTTTTTAACTTTATTCCCTCTAATTAACACATTATAAAATTAATTCTCTTAGAACGGGAAGGTAACCAATAGCCATTACTTCTTTTTACCTTTTAAGATTTATTTATTTATATATATACAAAATCTTTGGAATCTTTAAGTCATAAATAAAAAATAACCTTTTGGTTGAATCTACTTTATGTTTTATTAACAAAAATAAATTGAAAAGTTTTTAAACTATAATAATTGATAGATCTTTTTTTTACTTGGCAACAGATTGAATTCGTTATTTCGATGGATATAAAGTTTATCTAAGCCCAAGAAGAGAGTAGATAAGAGATTTTCCTCCACCCCATCTTTGGTTGTAAATATTTAACCACAGCCGGTTCTCTCTCTCTCTGTCTATAGATGGGAATTTGAATCGCGGTTGACCGCCGTCCCTCCTCCTCCTCCTCCTCTACCCCATCCCCCAATGAATGTCAACACAAACTTGTTAATTAAAACAGAGTTTATTAACTAATCGAAAAGCCATCATAACAGATCGCTTCGTTCAAATCTCGATGATCGATTTCCATCATTCTGAAATTGGGTATAAAACAAATTATTAGCTTATTTCAGAAAGATAATTTCATTTGAAAATAAAAAAAAAACAACGCATATGCAATTGTATAAATAAATAATATGGAAATCAGATAATGGAATAATTCACAAAACTTATTTGTTTACCCAGATGTAAGCTACTTTTTCTGCAAAAATAAATATTAATGAGTTCAATCTTACAAAATTTCCTTTTTTTGTGACTGATTTGAATCCGGAATTAAAATATAATAAAACATTATTACCCGCGTTACCCTCCCTCTTCTTTAATGTGCATAATATCGTTGGCTACCGGGAGACGTTCCACAAGCTGATTCGTCAGGGTCACCAATCCCGAGCTTTTTCGCCTCGCTTAGCATCACTTAACCGCAACCGCTCTTCTCCGTTGCCAGGCTCTCCGGCTTGTTAATAGATTTATAAAAGTAGAACGTTTTATTATTAATTCATTTGTCGTGATCATGTAAAAATGAAACAATAATTTCATGCACATAAATTATTTATATTATAATTAGAATTATAAAATTGAAAAAATAAATTTTGAAAATTTTATAACTCACAAATCATTGAGGAATGTCTGTCTCCTCTTGCTTTTATATCCTTTGCATCCCCTCTCTTACTTTGCCCCTCTTCTTCTCTAATCCTATTTAATTACTATTTAAATTTTGAAAATTCTATAATTATCTCACTTAACGCTTAAGTAAATGTCCTTATATGTTTCTGGAACCTGGTGTAGGGACTGGGGTGCTCGATGATATAGCGAACATCCAACCATTCTGCAAGTAGATCGGACATCATCTACTCAGCAGACAGTTGCACTCAAAAAAGAAAACTCACAAATCATTGGAGAATGGCTGTCTCCTCTCGCTTATATATCCTTTGCATCCCCTCTCTTACTTAGCCCTTCTTCTTCTTCTTCTCTAATCCTATTTAAATTGACAAAATTTCGAAAATTCTATAATTATCTCAACGGTTAAGTAAATGTCCTTTTATGCCCCTGGAACTTGCTGTAGGGACTGCCTTCCATTCTGCAAGTAGATCGGACATCATCTGCTCGGAAGACAGTTGCACTCAAAAAGAAAACTCTCAAATCATTGAGGAATGGCTGTCTCTTCTCATATATCCTTTGCATCCCCTTTCTTACTTTGTCCCTCTTCTTCTCTAACTCTATTTAAAGGTTTTCTATGTGATGCATCTACTACCCTCCTATATTTTTCGAATACGTACGTCCCAAAAAGAAAGGGGATAAAGGAGAGAAACAGGGGCAAATTATGAGACCCATGTGTGAGTTTTCTTTTTTAACAACAACAACATGTGTCTGTCTCTATTCGCTACGCCATTATGACAGCGCTTAGCAGCAAGTTGACAACTGTTTTATACAGGACTTCAAATCACGTAAATTTCCCATAATTCAGTTCTCAGAAATTGTATTAAATAAAAACTTCTCATTTTCTTTAATTTTTTTTTTTTTTTTTTTTTGTTATTATTATAAAAACAATCTCTTTGCCATCTTTTTATATTAACTAAGTGGAAATAATGCTTTAAAACCTGAGCTCAATCTCTCTCTCACTCCTGACTATCAAGTTTGTTTTAAAGAAAACAAGAGATATGAAATCGCTTTAAAATGTTCTCTCTCTTTTGGTCTATTTTCTTTTGTATTGTCTACCCACCACTACCAAATCACCCCTTTAATGTTGCTTTGTCCTCTCCTTTTTTTTAAATAGCCTCCTAGTCTAGAGAGAGAGAGAGATTTTTCTGTTTTTATTTTGATATGCAATTTTGTAGTGTGCTATTATTTACAAAAAAAAAGCCGATTAAACTCAATTTTTGTTTTATACACATTTATATTTGAAATGGTGTACAAGAGAAAGAACGATTATAGAGATAGGTAAATTGATAAAAAAAAATGATCATTTTTTTTTATTAGTTAAATATTTTTGAATCAGATATTAGTATTCAAAACCTCTCGATTCTTTTCGGACTAAGATATACTGGTATATGTATCAGACCCAGATGACTGCCCTTCTACTGGAAAAAAAGCGGCGGACAAGTGAAAGATTTTCCTTTACAGTAGTGTGCTAGAGCAGACCCAGATGTCTGTCTGTCCCTCTACTGGTTTAAAAAACGGCGGACAAGTGAAAAATGTTTCTTTAATGTTTTTCACTTTGTTAGTAACTTGCACGGCTAACTGCATATAAGGAGAAGTGAGTTTTATTGGTGTAGGTCGAAGGTCCGGTGGCCTAGTGCAATGAACAGAACGCCTTTGTCCCGGAAATGCTGGAGATCCTGGGTTCGATTCCCGGAGGCCTCGCCAAGATTCGAGGAAGCAATGGTTAAGCTTAGGATTACGGTGTCCGAAGTCTTAACACGACTCGGATTCGAATCCAGCTTGCCGCAATTAATTCAAACATCCTGCCAAAGTCTCCTCTTAGGGTAGGAAATGGGTATAGCCCCACCGTGGTGTCACAATCCTAATCGGCCTAATTGTGTTCCCTCTCTGGGGACGGCCACTTCAACCTAACCTAACCTTGGCCTCACCAACAAATTATTGTTGAAAAGGATTATAAGACCATATATATCCTAACTAAAATGTAAACTAATCAATTTTAGAAAGGTAAACATTTAATTATCAAATTTCAATTGACGCATTCTATTAAAGAAAAATTGATTTGTTCTTTCGATATTGTTTCCATCTATAAGGAAAAAAAAGAGTGATGTCTCTTTCTCCCCTCATTTTTTTTTCGTCTTTTTATGTCTAAATCCTGATCGAGAGAGGTGACAACTTTCTCTTTCTCTTTCACTCTCATCATTCGCCCTTCAAGATTAATCGCTAGCAAAGAAAATCAAAACAAGTTTTGTGATTGGTAAAAGTTGAACGGGAGGGTTCGTTCTTTTTTTTTTTTTGGCTCCCCAATGACGTCAATCGAGGCTTGCTTGCATCTAGGACGGGGAGAATGGGAACCCCCGACACGCGTGGATAATAAATAGACGCGTCGATGTCTTCGTCGTCGATGGTGAGATAGATGGGAAGAGAGATATCGAAAGACAATCGATTTGTCTGATGGCCCATGCCCGAAGAGAATTGCAATTGTCAAAAAAAAAAAAAAAATCCTTTTGCCTTTTACTTCTTACTCTGAATTCAAATTTTGTTTGTTGTTTTCCAATAGAGAGGACTTTATTTTAATAGGTCAATTCAACCAGAGCTTACTTGCATACTGAATAAGTTTTCTAAGAATCATTATAATAATTGTTTTCATATTTGTTTTTTAATATAATTGTGCCCTAGTATATACAATATAGACATTTTATTTTTCATTGTCTTGATATTGAATATTTTTTCCAGGAAACAAATTTCTTCAAATTCTGTATATCTTTGACCTTAGAACATTCAGGTCGAAATTAAAAGGGTTGGAGCTTGGAGCTCGAATTAAAGTTTATGGAAACCTTGCTTTGTCTCAGTAGTGTTACATAATCTTAGGGTGGACAAAAGGAGTTGGGCCAAAGATCGCTCATTAAGCGTGAAATCGTTAAAATGTTAAGATTTACAATCCAGGTAGAAATTAACAAAGGGTCCAGGCTTTTACCAAAATTTGCAAACCTAGCTTGGCTCCTAAAGTGAAACGTAACCCTAGGGTGTTCAATAGCAGTTTAGCCCAAGATCGCTCATTAAGCTTGCTTGATCCAAACATGAAATTCAAAGGTTTTACAATGTGGTTGTTTTTATTTATTGAACAATTTATGAGGAGGAGTTTTAGGTAAATATTTATAAGTGAAGATTCTCGGGTGAAATCGTTAAATTGTTAAGATTTACAATCCAGGTAGAAATTAACAAAAGGTCTAGGCTTGTACCAAAATTTATCTGTAAACCTAACTTGGCTCCTAAAGTGAAACATAATCCTAGGGGGTACAAAAGGAGTTGAGCCAAAGATCGCTCATTGCTTGCTTGACAAGGAATGAAATTCGAAGATTTTCCAATGATTGTTTTTTTTTTATTAAATGACCAATTTGTGAGGCAAGGAGTATATATTAAATAAGTGAAGATAAATTTTCACGGGTGAAGTCATCAAGCAGTTAATATTCATAATCCAGGTAGAAATTAACCAAGGGTTAGGCTTGAACCAAGTTTTGCCAGCCTGTAAACCTAGCTTGGTTCAACCTTGCTTTGTAGATCAAACATCATCCTAGGGTGGAAAAAAGGAGTTGAGCCAAAGATCGGTCATTAAGCTCGTTTGATCCAGACATGAAATTCGAAGATTTTCCAAAGTTGTTTTTTTATTTATTGAATGACCAATTTGTGAGGAGGAGTCTCAGAGAATATATGAGCCAAGATAAATTTTCTCAGATTAAGTCGTAAATATTCACAATCCAGGTATAATTGACAAAGGGTCTGAAATTTAGCTTGGTCCAACCTTGCTTTGTAGTGAACAAAATGAGTTGGGCCAAAGATCGTTCATTAAGCTTGAACCAGGCATGAAATTCAAAGGTTTTCCAAGGTTTTTTTTTTATAGATTGACTAATATACATTTTCTAGGATTAAGTCATTAAAATTATTGAGATTATCGGCTACCCTATTGGGTCATTTTCAAAACAACCCATCATCACCATGGTTGTAATGAATTACTTCCTAACCGAATATTCTTGAAAATGGCTTCAAAATAAGAGTCAAAACGTCGAGCAGACCTCAACTTCACATAAAGATAAAAATACAATTTTATCCTATTTATGTCATTGTGGTAAAAATTGAATCCGACAGTTGAGGGTGTGATTCATTTTTGTTTATAGTTATCCTCTTTGGAAATTGTTTTTGACAGATTCTCAACAAAACAATACGAACAATCTCTCTCGGATTTGCATTTTCTTTTTATTTATCTACCTTAAATCTGCTTGTTTTTTTTTTCTCGGAAAAAAATAAATAAATTAAGATATTTATTGAATATCTTGTGCATTTTTATTATTATAATATCACATAATCCTTAAATTTTACGATATGCATATTTACACTATTTTTTCTTGAAAGTAATTTTATATTTTTCTTTGATTTCTTCTTATCCTTCTTCTCTAGTAATTCGTTAGAATCTCATTAAAGAATTCTAATTTTATACGATATTTCATTTCCACAAATCACTTTTTAAAAACATCAGAGAAAGAAGAAAAAAAAAATGGAGATATTTAATTAGAAAAGTTTAGATTAGATTTTTTTTTAACGTTATCCCATCTATTATATTTCTGTTTATCCAAACTAACTGATCGATAATTTTTCAATCCAAATTTAGATTTTTTTTTTTTTTTATTATTCAAATTTTGAAACAAACACAAAATGACAGGGTATGAGAAATTATTAAATATTATTCCATTATTTTTCAATTTTCATGCAATCTTTTAACTTGGAGAGGGATGTGAGTAAGCCTGCTTTGCTTCTGAATATAAGAAATTTTTTTTTTTTTAGGTTATGGGGAAAGGGTAGAATAATATCTGGAAAAGAAATTGTTTTTTATTAATATTATGCATGACGTAATATTTATTTAAAAATAACTCTGTTTTGTTTATATTTTAAGAAGAGATTTGATAGAAAAAAAAGCAAGAAATATCATTTCGAAATTGTTTTAGCATGGTAGTATAAGTAAATGAACCCAACCATTCCAATAATAAATGGACCAATTAAATTAATCGAATCATTTATATAAACGTGGAGGCAACTGACGGGATACGCTACGGATTACGGCAGAACTTAAGTTTGAGTCCAACTTGTCAGAACACCTCCAAAGTCCAGTGGGGTAGGAAATAGGGAACCCTAGTGACTGCCACAAAGTGCCCAATTTGGGATGACCTAAGTTCCTGAGGATGTTTCCAACCTTGAAACTGCTGAGAAAAGAAAGAAAACTTCCAACCTGGGTAACTTTGAACCTGCCGAATTGTAGGTTCAAGTCCTGCTTGGTACAAATAATTCAACACCTCCAAATTTTTCTTTTGGGTTAGGAAAGTGTTAGAAACAAAGATTCTAATTTGAAGTCATCTAAGTCTTCTTCTTCTTCTTCTCTCCTCGCCTCATTCCCGCGATGCGGGGTCGGCGGACCTCATTCTTTCCCTCCAAACCTATCATACGTTTTTATGACCGGAAGAAATAGGACAGGCCGGCCCGTCGCACGGTCTGACGCCTGTTGAAAAGAGGAAGGAAGAGACAGATATTTAAAGAACTGAAGGACTGTCTGTCCCAGCTCGGGCAGCTCGTGGTCGCCATCCACGTACCCACAAAATATGGGCCCCTGAGCAAAATTTGAAGTGATCTAAGTCCCTGAGAACATTTCCTACCTGAGTAACCCTGGAACTGTTGGTTTTGTGGAAGTATTCAGACCATATATAAGGATACGTCCAATCTGGGTAATCTTGAAACTACCAGATTGTGGGTAGCTTGCCACAAATAATTCAACATCTCCAAAGTCTCTCCTTGGGGTATTAAAGTGGGACCCCTAGTGACAGACATAAAGAGCCAAATTTGAGGTGACCTGAGGACGTTTCCTATCTGGTAACTTCCGAATTTGTACAGCGCTGGCCGTGGAAGAACTCACTTCTGACCATATTTGTAGAATGAGAAGGATACGTCCAACCTGGATAAAGCTGCCGGTTTGTGGCCCGTGCGGCTGAGAGAAGAACAATCAATACTTTAGGAAACAATTATATAAACTAAGGATAATTTGAAAGATTTTCAGTTAATATGAGATATTTTAAGAAACTTTTATTCGTTTTCTACGAACACCAATCAATTAATTAAACCAGTTAGGTAACAATTATCTTAATATTAACTGAGAGGTAGAAGCTTCATGTGTATAAATTTTCCAGGAATAGAGATGCTCTAACTTAAGTGCGGAGGTAGCAATCTATTTTGGAATTAGTAGAAGATATTTTTGTTTAATTCTCTTTAATTTAAAAGCTTTTGAATTCGTTTATTTAAATGGAATTAAAGCATTTTTTTAAATAATTTGATATGTGCACATTGTTTCAATCTTTTGATGTTTTCTTAACCTAAATTTTATATTATTTCACGTTAATCTATAGAAAAAAAAAATAATCAATTCAAATTTATTCCATAAAATAGGATTTATTATCTCGCCACGCGATCAAATATTTATAGGCCGGGGCACCCTTATTCTTTTTTTTCTCCTTTTCTTTCACCCTCCCCAAAAAATGTTTCTTGCTATATCGTTTTCAGATAAAATGGATGTTTTTTTTTTTTTTTATTATTTTGCTCGTTCAGTTAATTTCTCCTCTTACACTCACATTTATTCATCCGTTTTGTTCACGCCCATTTCCAAACTTCTACTTGCAAAATCTCGTTTTCCATTCTATTGACCATTTCAAAATCAGTCATTAAACCCGTTCTCTCTCTCTCTACTCCAACTATTAATTATAAAACTTTGCCTCTCTAGTCGTTGGTTGGATATCTTACTCCGGTCTTGAGGTCAAAACTATCAGATAGACCGACAGACAAAACTTGGATGGCCATCTAAACAAATTACTTGATGACTGCATTGGATAATTAAAGATAATATAAAAATATTTTGGGTTTATTATCAAAACGAGTAATTTAGTTTATCAAATTTTCTTAAGTAAATTCTTTTGTTATTTGGCACAAACTTTAAGACTCAGAACCAACAATTTTCTTCAAGAACTTCTTTCTTTTGACTATAATATGATCATTTTTCCTATAACTTTAAATCGTAAATTACGGATCTAAATTATCAACACGACTCGGTTTCGAATCCAGCTTGCCGCAATTAATCCAACATTGCCGAAGTTTCATCTTAGGGTGTGTGAGAAAAAATCTCACCCCAAGACACACAAGGCCCAATTTGAGGTGGCCTAAGTGCCTTAAAAATGGAGATCCCTCCGATTGGGTAACCCAAGAACTGCTGAGAGGTGTGGGCTGAGGAGTCATACTTCATATAGGCTTCTGATAATCAAAAATGTGGAAACATTAACCTAAAAATCATTTTGAAATAAAAGAAATTTCGTTGTAGTTTCTTGAATTTTATAGTTTTTCTTTGTTGAGGTATATAAAACATTTTTCGAAAAACTCCTTCTTTTTTGAGTCCTCTTTGGTAATTGTGGATTGAGGATTATGGCATTGTCAAAGTCAAAGTCAATGTTTCAAATCGGTAGAGTGTTGAGATAGTACAGTGTTCTGTAGGCCTTTTTTCACGGATCTCTTTTTTTTGGCACATTCATAACAATTATTTATGTTGAATTCTGTGGTTTCTTCCCTCGGCCACACTTCGAGATTGAAGGTGAGTAGTGGAAACAAAAATATTACCACTACTCAGCTTCGAGATTGAAGGTGAGTAGTGGAAACAAAAATATTACCACTACTCAGCTTTAATCTCTTGGTGCGACCGAGGGAAGAAACCACAGAATTCAGAATAGAAGAATTGATCCTGCATCCTATTAAAAACATTCATGACAGCCTAGATATTTTATACAGTCCACAGTATTTTTTGCGGTCTTTGTTATTGTATACACTAAGCTACTATTATTATTGGGTCTATTATTATTTCGATGATATATTTACTTAGCATTCATCTAATGATCTCTATGATTTCTGAACCACAGAGATCATATATAAGTCCTGATATTTCCTGATAATGATGACCCGTCAGATGTTGATTGGTTGATTTGTTTCGGTTGGTAGATACTTCTACTTGATTTTGTTTACGATCCGTTTAATGAAATACAATCATGTTAAATACATGTCACTTTGTCACACCTACAACCAAAGTAAAGTTTAATATTTCTTATATTCATATTTTAATATTTTTAATCAATAATAAATCAGATTGCTTTTGCTATAGGTTCTCTCTCCAAGATCTTCATATATCCTGCTGAGAATCTCTTTATATAAAAACTTTCAAACGCCGTTTTTTTCGAATTGTTGATTTTCCGACTATGATTTTCAGCAGGCGATATATAAACTAATCCAATTAATTCAGAAAATTTTTCAAACTTAATGATGTGAGACAAGTCTTTCTTAAAAAAAATCAATAAACCCTTCCAAAGTCAGATCTTCCTTAAAGAAAAATAACCCTGCTATTTCTTTAATTGACCTTTTTGGATTACAAACAGGAAATATCTACTAGAATATAGAAAAAATAATTTGTCTTCTTGATTCTACAAAATACATAAATTTTTTTAAATTTTAGAAAATCCCAGCTCCTCTACTCTTTGATTAGAAAGTCAAATGTAAAAATTCATTTCATTTCCAATACAAGTGACCTTATTGAAGAAGGAATAATGCCCATTCAACAGTCGACTAATAATGTTGGCTATCAAGGTTGTAATCCCAGCTCCTCCACTCTATATTACTATTGATCAAATCCTGTGGACCTTAATTTCAAAAATATCCCAATTTTGTTTCTTTTATCTTATAAATAACTAAAATTTCAAATATTTTGGATTAAATTTCTTTTCAAAGAGAACTTAAAATCTAAATACCGAGAGGTAAAAAAAAAAAATAACTGGAATATCAAATCAAATATGACCTCATTTATTTCTAATAAAAAATTTCAACATCTGAATTTGCGTGTACAAAAAATAAAGTTTATTTAACTAAAAAAAATAAATAATGATAATTTCCTTTCCTTTTTATTTTTTTTGGAATATATGTCAAAATCAGTCAACACGAAATATCCGTTAAAAAATAGACCCACAGCGGCCTTGGCTACGTGATTTTTGTTCTGTTATTGATAGAATGAATTAATGTTCTCTCTGCCTTCAGGCTAGAAACCATCATTTAGCTAACGAGAGCCTCTTGTTCTATCGTCGTTTCGTTATTATTCGTGTATATATATATATATTGTAGATTTAATATAAATATATGGGTGGTTGAGTTCTAGACTCTTTGAGCAAAAGGGCTTACTGCTATAATCAATTCCATTTCTTCTTCAATCATAAAAATAATGAGTTTCTGTACTTTTTATTTCCCCTTTGAAAGAGGAATGTATAATTTTTGATGCTTATCGACTAGATAACTTAGTGTCTGGTGAATGCAATGAATGATGATAAAGCTAAAAAAAAAAATAAAATAAACCCAAGCGTCATCAAAATTCATTGAAACTTTTTCCACTATATCTTTGGTATAATCCGCTTAAGCCGTTTTCTTTAACACTTCCGAGCTCAAGTGATCAATGAAGTAAATAAAAAAATAATTTGTCTTCTTATATAAATCGTTTAAAATTTTAGAAAATCCCAGCTCCTCTACTCTTTGATTAGAAAAATCATACATTTGCAATACAAGTGACCTTATTGAAGGAGGAATAAATACCTCTTAATGCCCATTCAACTCTCGACTAATAATGTTGGCTGGCAAGGTTGTTTGTAATCCCAGCTCCTCCACTCTATATTACTATTGATTAAATCCTGTGGACAATAGTACATAGTATTATACCTCACTGCTAGAGATCTTGTTAAATCAAATGATTAAATGATTAAATTGATGTTAATAGTTAAAGAAAAAAAAAAATCATTATTTGTTATTATTTTCACAGAAAAAAAAAAGATGTAGATAAAGTGGTGCAGTTTGTAAACGGATCAAGAGAGACCATCTCAAAGTAGCAGGAAATGGATTTGCACTTATGGGAGTTTGCACACACATTCAAGTGGAGCAGTCAAACGGAGTTGCGACTAATCCGCTAATAACGTTGGCTTGTAATCCCAGCTCCTCCACTCTCTCTCTCTCTCGTTCTATCCTATGCACTTTGGTCAAATACCGGGTTACAAAACCAAAGAGGATAGGCGTTTCGGTTGCGGTTGCTTCACTTTGAACCACTCATTCCCACACTCCAACCAGATTGGGCCTTCTGGTTAATGCTAAACATCACCCACCCCTCCCGCCCCTACATTTCTATTAATATTCCCTCCTGTTGCTAATGCTCCCCGCATTACGGCTTGTTCTCTAATACTTTTATGAGTTTCCTCTTTCTCTTTTCCTCTTTTCCCTCATTTTCATTCCGTCTCAAATTCAATAAGAGAAAAAATTTCATTAAACTACAATATTTAATTATAACTAATTTAGAAACTTTAATCTGGGATAAAAAAAAAAAGGATATTTAATTATTTAAAAATTTTAAGTTTATTAAAAGCTTTTATGTTGAATAAGGTCTTTTTTTAATTCAATAGAACTTTTTTATTTTTAAAATCAGGGCATCGAGATTCTTTATAAAAAAAAAAACTTTACAATGTTATACAATGTAATAAATACAACAAGAAGTTTTAATAAATGAATATACATATATCAGCTATCCATATTCAAAGAGACATTAAGGTAATCCTATCTGAAAATTTAGGAATTAATAGTAAGCTTATACCTATTTACCCTTCCTTGCTACTTCTCTTACCTTAATATGTAATCTATATAGAGAAAGTATTGGATTCATGTCAAAAATTCGTTATCAAGATTTTGATGGATATACACGTTTTAAGGTCCCCTGAATCCAAAAAAGTGGTATATGTAGTTTAAAATTAGTTTTTAATACTTCTTTTAATCATTTCTACTACATAATAAAAAATATTATTTAGTTTTTAGTAATTACATAGGCATTCCTAAAATTTTAGCTAGGTTTACCTTAATATCTCACTGTATCTACTGGTTTTATCAAGTTTAAACTGGTGAGAGGGTAAATGTTCAGTTTCCACGAATACGAAATCCTCTTATTCGTGGAATGAAATAAATTCTTTTAAATCGATGGGTAGTCACTTCATCTAAGTAAACGTATGTGTTTGAAAACATCTCTATTTTTCTAGTGTAATAAAAACAAGTTTATCTATATGTGTGTGTGTTGTAATAATGAAATAAACGAATTTTTAGATCAGATATTTTTAAATTAAACGTGAGTAAACAAGACATGTCATTTCCGTCAAATTACGATCTCCCCTCAATTATAAGCTCCCTATTTTCCAGAGGATTATTTTGTCTGTCTTTTTTTTTTTTTTTTGTTTTTTTAAGAGTCTCATAAAATTCTCTTTTTAGAAATATCATTTTAAAAATGACATATAATAAGAGGCGATGGACATAAATTCCATCCCTCGTGAGAGTCATACAATAATACTACATACACACTCTCATCGTAAATTTGGAAATTATTTCATTCAAACAACGCCTCCCCCCTCCTTTTGGCAAAAAATATTTTGAGTTTGAGGTAGAGAAAAGGAAAATTATTATTATTTTTGTCAATTTAGAATGAAAATTAAATTTAAAGGTCGTATATTGTGTTTATGATGAAAACTAACTTTTGTTTTTGTTGTTTGTTTGTTTGTTGGATGCTTGGGAATAATATTAGACATACTAAAACATTAACATATGATTATTAAAATTGTTATAAAATGTCAAAATTATTAAAGATAATAAAATGCATTTCATTTTAATTTTATTTATATTATATTATTATATTTTGTATTCTAAAGATAATAATAGCAAAATGGAAATAATAATTTACTTTCTAAATAAATAAATTCGTTTCCGGGATCTCGTTGCAAAAGCCAGAACTGGAAAATATGTAGTGAAGTTAAAAAAAGGTTCTTATGCTTTTTAAAAACTAATACTTAAAAATTTGATTTGTATATATATTCTGATAAACAGCTACAGAATGCACCTTTAAATTACCGATAATAAGAAAAAAATTGTGTACTGTGAGACCAGTCACACCAGATTACTCCACCCCTCCCCCTCCTCTGGATCCGCCAGTGATTTAAAGTGATACTTGTACAAGACAGTTGACCAATAATAACTATCTTTAAAATAAAAACAACGTTTTTTATAATTTTTGACCGAACATCCGTCCTAGGCGAACGACTCTTTAAAAAAAAAAAATATATACAAGTTCAAGTGTTTTCGTAAACAATAAGTAAAATAAGTAAGGAGTAGCAAAGTATATTTACTACGCCTGGGTGATATAACGCCAGATATCAGACAGTTAAAGGTAACATAAAGGCACAGTGAGCGCCACAATTAAGTTCCCACCTGGTAGCTTTAGCCTTAAGTAGAGTGTTTAAAAAAAAAAAATAATAATAATAATAATTAAACATGGTCTTCTTTTAAAGGAAGTAACATAGTCTGATTCTATAGGTCAAACTATTAATCATCATTACTGCCTCTGAACTCTGTGAAAGAATAAGGAAAACAATTCTCCATCAAGAAATTCCAGGCTCATTCCGCATTGTCTATCAAGAGATTTCTAGCCAAATACAGCATCCCAATGTTAGAACATCTGCATTATTAATAGTTTGAAGAGAAAGTGGTGTAGGTTTTCCATGAAACATTTTGACTTATCTGCATTATTCGCCAGATCTTGCGCCGTGCCAGTTCTATGTTTCCTAAGGTGAAATCTGCATTAAAATATACCAGATTTGAGTCTGTTGAAGCTGTGAAAAAAAGCGATACGCTTCCTGAAGGAATAAACCATCAAGTTAAATCCAACATGGTCTTGTTTTAAAGGAAGTCATATTGCCCAAAATTAGACGTTAACTCATTCGTATATTCTGCTTCTTGATCATTCAAATTCTTTATTTGTTATTTGTAATTTCAATATTGTCAAACAAACAAATGTTAAATTTCCATAATTTCTCTTATTATTATTATCGTTCATGGTCACTTTTATTATCTCTCCCTTTTTTCTTTTGTTTTTGCTTGATTGCAAGACAAGTGAATGAGATTCTCGTTCCTGGTTTCTGGTCAAAGGCCCGGGATGTTTGCTCCCGAGTTCCGTTCCTCCCCCCCTTTTGCCCTGCCTACCCGGGTCGTTTCCTGTCTCAACGATGGGATAAAGCCTATGCAGCACGCTTGGCATCATAAATATCAAATTTAGAGAGACGCCGCCACGAGGAACGTAGCCGACCTTACGGGATGAATATCAATGAGAAGAGCAAGAGAGAGAGAGCACTTTATAGAAATAAATAGGCGTCTAACAAATAAAACCGAATTAAATTCATCATCAGTTTAATTGATAAGGAAATATGAAATTAATTAAAATTACGGGTTTACTAAAAAAAAAGGTAAACTTTTTGGTTGACCTATTGGATTTAAAATCCAAGCACTATTCAGGAATCGACACCATCCATTCCTCTTTTTTTTATTTACTAAATAATAATGATTCACTGCAATGAAAAAGAATAACAAGTTCAGACTGGTGACAGATGAATTTGGATCACAAATCCCGTGGGGGAAAAAGAGAGAAGGCAAAATAGATGATGATGTCCCTCTGGAGAAGTGTTTTGGATTAAAAGCAAGCAGGATGAAAAGGAATGAAAAGAAATTCATTTGAGAAGTGGATGTATAAATATATAAGAGTAGGAATTATTATATCAGTGAAGATGGTCAAATAAACGTTGTATTTCACTGGCACAGGGCCGGATCTAGGGGGGGGCAGTGGGTGCACGTGCCCCGGGCGGCAGATATCAGGGGGCGGCAAATTTTGCGTTCTCAAAAAAGGTAAAATATTTTTTCGGACGGGAAAATTTGGTTCCGTGAAAAAAAAAAATTTTTGAGATCAGGGAAAATTTTAAGGAGGGGGCGGCAAATTAAATTTTGCCCCCCTAAAAAATCTCCTAGTTCCGGCCCTGCACTGGCATATGCGTTTTTTTACTTTGATTATCATATTCCTACTCCTTATTCATCAATTAGGACTGCAATACAAAAAAATCTTAATAGAGATACAAGGTTATGCATAATTGGACCCTGTTATGCAATGGTGTGTCAAACACCAAAAAATTCAAAATTGAGTTAAGCACGGAATATTGTTTCAAATGCTTTAATTAATAGTATTTTTTATGGAAAATGTCCAAAAAAAATTTAATTTTAATGTTACTTGCACAATTGACAACAAAAATTATATATAATCCAAAGAAAACAAAAAAACTTTAATGTTGATTTTCTCAAAACTCGATGTTTGGTCTTTGACACACCATTGCATAACAGGGTCCAATTAAATGACACATTTTAGAAGTTTATTGTGAAATAAGTACTTTATATGGAATAGGAATTAAAAATGTGGTTTTTTTGTTCAAAATAACCATTTTTTTTAGAAATAGTAACACATTGGTTATTCTATTGTATATATTGTCCATCGCTAGCCACTACTTACTTTTTCTGGCAATTTTCGGGAAAACGACTCGTCTTTTGAGTTAATCCATGAATCGACCCATTTTTTGCATTGTTCATAGTGACTTAGGCCATGAGTCATTGATCGGAACAAGTGGTAGTCCGAAGGGGCAATGTCTGGGCTATACGGCGGGTGGGGTAAAACTTCCCATCGAAGTGTTTCCAAGTGTTTTGACTGGTCGTGCAACATGTGGACGGGCATTGTCGTGTCTCTCTTCGTATTGTGTCCTTCAATGCTCGGCTCAAACGCATCAATTGTAGTCGGTAGCGATTCCCTGTGATGGTTCCACTAGGCTGAAGTAGCTCATAATACACCACACCACCATATACAGAGTATGCCGTTGTTGAGACATGTTCGGGGTAACCATATGATTTTTTACGTTTAGGGTTATCGTAGTCCATGATACGATGCAGAAAATCCTTTTTGCCGTTGGAGCAGTGAAAAAACGCCGTTCAACATCTCTTGGTTTCGTATGGTACCAAATTTCCTTGCTTTTGGAATTCCCATTGCCTTCAGACGCTTGGAAATAGTTGTTTGAACCTTGTGTCATCTTTCTTGGATTTAATTATCCTAATTGATTCTTCTTCTTTTTTAAAAGATTCGTTCTTTTGAACTATTGTATATTCTACCACTAGTTACTTTTTATTTAATTCCAAAATACTCCTAAACTTTTTGCACTACTTTTTCTTTTGTTTACCTTATTAAAATTCCACTATTTGTAGAATTAAATAAAAAAAACAAATGTTTACATTTTTCTAAATTCAATAAAACAACAACATTCTATGAACGATATCCAGGTGATCTATGGATTAAAAAAATATATATATATAACGAATGATAAATGAAATGTGTGTTATTATTTAAAATATTTGTCTAATAAATAATCTAGACAGGTTTAAATTCATGCATGGTGGGACTATATAACAATAAAGAACGATTTTTTTTTATAACGAGAGAACAATTATTATCAATCAATTGACAAGCAATTAATGAAATTTACAATCATTATAATTATCCTTTTTTTTATAGTCTCTCTATTAAATTATTATGGACCATTAATTATTATAAAATTGATTTAATAAAAATGGAATGGGATGTATGTATTTATTGGTGTTGTTGATTGAGATGGGAAGAATCTCGAATCTTCTAGCAATTGCTTCACTTCTAGTCAACTAGCAAACTTATCTGACCGATAGCAAATCAGTGATATAGTAAACAAGAACACACTAAAAAGTTTTTCTAGCAATCTGAGGTATAAGGAAAGTTTTGTGAAGTTAGCAACTTAATAAAGGCATCATTTTATTAAAAATTAAAATAATTAATTAAAGCAAATTCATTTTTTAACAAAAATTTAAAAAAACAAGGTTTGTGTTTCAAATTTCATTATTTAGTTAAGCCTTATATCGAACTTTGGGTCTTTGCTAACTAATTACAACTTGGGCTCCTTATTTAATCATATAATTAGCTTAAATAGATGTAAAAAGTCATAGTCAGAGAGCGGATTTTTGTGCATTAAATATCTATGTTTCATGCAGTAAAAACTACCCTTTCATGCAGAAAAAACTTCCGTTCCATGCAGTAAAAACTTCCGTTTCATGCAGTAAAAACTACCGTTTCATGCAGTAAAAACCGTTCCATGTAGTAAAAACTACCGTTCCATGCAATAAAAACTAGCGTTTCATGCAGTAAAAACTCGTTTCATGCAGAAAAAACTACCCTTTCATCCAGTAAAAACTTCATTTCGTGCAAAATCAAATAATGATATTTTTATTAATAAAAATGACTTAAAAAATTTTAACAATATAAGAATTTATTTAAATAAATCTATTTTGAGATGAAGGATTTATTGTAATTTACAACTAACAGTTCCATATATAAATCAGGACACTGGTTGGATTTTGGTTCGGATCTTCATACAAAAATTATAATAACAACTTCGACATCTGTAGTAATAATCTCTGGTGAGTAATCCCAGATAATTTTTTCGATTTTAAGTGCCATTATTTATTTAAAAGATCAAATTTATATACAAAAAATTTCCCCTTTTTATTTATTTAAAAAACTCCCTAGGGCAATTTCAAATAATTAAGGTAAATTTAAAGGTTTAGAGTAAAATAATATCATTAACACAGAAGGAAGAAGAAAGAGATGGTTGGTTGCTTGCCCCCCCCTCCCCCCGTGCTCTTAGGCAACCAAGCGAGACGCTCTGAGTACAACGATGCTTATATTACAAGGGGAACGAACTCTGAATAAGAAGATTTATTTGTTAATTTTATCTTGAATATTTTATAATATAAAATCCAAGAGAAATATATTAAATCTTCTTTTCTTTAAATAAATGGAACATCAAATAAAAAAAAAAAGCAGAGCTTCTTTTAATATATAGATATACTATTCTCGATATTTCAACCGTCTTGTTTTTTTTTTTAACAATTTAAAAAATTAGATCAAGTATCATTTTAATTTATAAGAAAATAAAATGTTTTTGAATGATTGAAACAAAAAGGAATATTATTGCGTCATTTTCAAATTCAAACTGAAAAATTTCGGCAGACAATGCCGTTATCAGGTATGTAAAACATAAACAAAAATTTAATAAAATACAACCAAAACAAGCTCCGATAATTTTAAACAAAATAAATTAAAATAATATAACTATTTTTTTTTTTTTTTTTTTTTTTTATATATAAATAATTCCAAAGCACTTCAATATTTGTATTTAAAAGTTGTCCTTAAATATTTTTTTTTTATTATTGTTACATTTTTTGTTACGTTTCCATGACGCTCAGAGAATCCAGATGATTGATATAGATTTTTTTTTCGAATAAAGAATTATTCCCTAAAAATCATTGTGTGGTTTTATGAAACCACGATGCAAGTGAAACTTTTTTTTCGGATCGTAGGCGTTTAACTGAAAATTTTCAGAAAATTATTCAATTAAGGGTATTAAAATCGCGTTTTTAAACTTAACTTAATAATTGGAAAATAGGAAATGATAATGAGAAATCAATAGAGGCATGTTAAAAACTGAGAACAATATTTATTTAGTAATTGAAGATTTGAATTATTTTAAAAATTATATTTTATCAATTTAAAAATTGAATAATTAAATCTCACAATTATTTTTTTTATAATTCGTCATATATATTAAATTTCAACTTTCCTATTTTTGTCGTCACGGCTTGTGACGTCATGGCTTGGAGCGTCACGGCCTTTGACGTGACGTCTTGTAACGCGACATGCTGATAGAAGAGCGAAAAAATTTGAGGCGATCAAATAAAAGTTTCACTTTAAGCGAGAGAGACAATTTATTGGTTGACGAGGATGCAACCTATCGTTTTCTCTACCCTTTCAAAGGCAAATATTTGGGGGCGTATGCCGGCACGGGGTCTGGGGGACCCCCCCCCCTCGTATGCCTCTGTCTGTATAGGTTTATCTCTTTAAAATTTTTTTTTAAGAAAGTTCCTCCAAAATTTTATTTTATTGAAAAATATGTATAAATCAGAAATACATTTTCAAGAGAAAAGTATTTTTTTTTTTTTTTGTAAGTAACTTTAAAGTTTCTTCTTCTTCAAGTTATGCATTGAAAAAGAAAAAAGAGAATTGAAAGAGTGGAGTGGCCCTTAAAAGACGAAGAAGCATCTTGAAAATGCATTTTACATTTCAATTTGATTTACTAAAAAAAAAAAAAGAAATAGAAAAAAAATTGCATTTTCTTTTTCCCTTTAACTGAAGAAGAAGAAGAATGAGTTTAATGAATTGTGAAAATGTAACCAAGTCTATCTCTTTTTCTGGGATCAAAAAGCAGCATATGTAAACAGAGACCATGTTAAAGTATGTCCATTGTTGTTAATATAATAACAAGTGAAGAAATTTATTTTACTTTCTCTTACCTCTTATATGTTAATAAATATATAGAGAGAAAGTATTGAATTCATTATTATCAGGAGAATTTTTAATAATTGTGACTAACTTGTTGGAAATGAGTGAAAATAGCGGGAAAATTTGAATCTAACTTCACAGAAATGCCGAGAGATGGCGCTGACGTCGCTGTATATAAAAAGGCAAGTAACGGACATGACAGTTAGTTCACTTGAGTCGGAGCAAGTGCACAGTACTTGATAACGGCTGCAGAATAAGCAGTTGAAACGTTGTACAGTATTTATATATTTTTAATAAATATTTAAATACAAAAATGTGGTCTATAATTAAAAATTCCCCTAATAATAATATTTCAAACCACAAAAGCTTTAATAAACACATATTGGATTCATGTCAAAAATTCGATGGATATAAACGTTTTGAGGTCCCCTGAATCCAAAAAAGTGGTTTTCGCGACATGGTCTGTCTGTGGGAACAAAATATCTCAAGAACGAAAAGAGCTAGGAGGTTGAAATTTTATATTTAAGTTAGGTACCCCTCTGGCACATGACAGGAAGCTTTTGAACAAAATCGGCCAAAGAGTACTAATACTTTACTGATGTACTTTTTCAATTTTTTTTCGATTTTCTCAAAATTTGCTTTAACGATTTTGATTAAAATTCAAAAATCAATTATTTTTTTAGATTCTCTTTAAAATGTATATTCTCATTTTGCCCTGAAAATTGTTTGAAGCACACTTTACTCTTGTGCTTCATTGGGAAGATAGGAGAAATGACTTCTATGGTAACAAAATATAATTATTGTATTTTCCCATCTAATATATCGGCGTAAACTAAATATATCTCGACATGGTGTGACAAGCACAGAACACAACTTTAGATTGGCGAAGTAAAGAGAAAGTTGTGTGCTGTGCGACTAGTCACACCAGATTCTTTTAGCCTGATATTTTCATTAATAATGTTTTAACTTTATAAATAAAAATAAAAAAAAAAATTTATTGCATAATAAAAATGAAATATTAACACGATAATTTTTTTTTTTTTTTTGTCTTTATTATAGGCAAGATTCCAAAAAGGAAATAATAAAGAAAATAATTTTTTGTAAAATAAGATATTATTTTAACGAATTCAATGGGCTTTGAAAAAAACAATGAAAGAAAAATGAACAATGAAAAATAAAAAAAATTAATTTAGAACAATTTATGTCTGATGACGCACAAAGATTTACATAGTATTTTTAAATGGTCAGTTTAGTGTCATAAATATAGACCTATATACAATGTATAAACAAGGTAGATAAATAGGTAAACATAGTTACGTTGATATCCACTATGATTTAATTAAATTTTATTAATATATTCTCTATATAGAAGTAATCTCCAAACAATAAAAAAAAAAAAAAGGAAAATTGAAACGTTTATCATCCTAGTTTGGAGAAGAGTTGTAAACAGAACTCAGGATTATGTCACCTAAATCACCCATTTACCTAAATAAAATTCCTTGATTTTGGCATAAGGCACCTATAAATACCAAATTCACCGACAACCAGCAAAATCTTTAAATAATATGCTTTTTGAGATTAGATTTGAATGTTTAGGAAATAACAGTGTGCTCAGAGGCACAAGTCCTCGATGGCTAGATTCAATTAGCCACAAATTACACAAAACAAATACAAAGAAATGAATGCTCATTATTAAAGACAGGACAAAAAAAGCATAAAAATCTTGAATAAAAAGTTGTTCAATAAGCATAAAGTTTGAAAAAAGCATCTCATAAGCAATTTGTTAAAGTCGGCCATGTTGGATGACGTGAAAAATCCGACTCTGTGATTGGTCGATGCATGGGTTTGGAAAAAAGGCATGCAAAAAAATAGAACATAGGGAATCAGCCAAAAACCCATGCAATCAGACGCTAGGGTCATAAATGACGTCATATCGCATGCGATTAAAACCTTCCGTGTGAAGCGGCCTTAACTCCTACTCCTGCGTTCGTTTCTAGCTAGTGAACTAATCCTTATTTCTGGTTCCACCCGGTTCCTTTTATCCATCTTCTTCTATG
Source organism: Euborellia annulipes (assembly GCA_023213315.1). Lineage (NCBI taxonomy): Eukaryota > Metazoa > Arthropoda > Insecta > Dermaptera > Anisolabididae > Euborellia > Euborellia annulipes. The sequence continues at coordinate 46,196 of JAKCPI010011342.1, forward strand.
CTAGGGAGGATGTCCTAGTTGAGGAGGGACTCCCTCAGCACCGACTCCTTTCGAAGAATGAACGCATCACTGAGAGGGAACCTTCTTTACGTCCCTTTCACAGGATGGGATGTCAAACTCAAAAAAATGCAATCTCAATACATTTAATGTAGAAATTACTGGGTAAATATCCAATGATTGCTTATAAAATTCAGCAATAAGCATTTTGCTTAAAATCCGGTCTCTACTCAATATATTTTCAATTTGTTCGATGTTTTAGCCAATCTGATATTGTCCTAAAAAAAAAAAAACCTTTATCTACCTACTCCAAAAATCTGTGATTTAGAACAATTAAATTTTACCATAGTACTTTAGGACTTGATAAATTTAACACGTTACCTTTTAAATGAAGGGGGAAACACTAAATGCTTAATTTAATTCAAAAAATCATTCACTTGAAGGGATTTTTTTTTCAAAATCACCTTAAAGAGTTTCTTTTCTTAGTTCAGACAATCTATAAAATATTTAACGATTTTTTTTTAGTGAGTAAGTAGGCTATTATCTAAATTAGATAGAAGTCGTCCATTTAAAAGAACACAATTGGTTGAATGGGGAAAGCCATCAAGTGGAAAGACCAGCAAATTCATTGATTACCTAATTAGATCGGATTGGATTGGCTATCATTCGGACAAGTTGGATTTGATGGTAGAGAAGCCAAATGGTACATATGTCAGATAGAGAGATGTGTGTGTGGGGGCAAAAAGCAAAGTGAATGACATTTGCCCGGGAACCCTCTCATCGTTATCTATATCGGTCAGAATTCGATTGTATTTGCACAGTGCAGTGTGCGGATTGTTGCGGTACGTATGGGATATATAGCTGTGCGCTTCGTTCCCGTATTGATCCCAGGAATCTCTCTCTCTCTCTCTCACTTGCACGTCGTCCATTTCACTCTCTCTCCCTCTTACTTGCAACCATCTCTCAAAGTAAATGACAAACAATGACCCTTTCTTTCTTTCTTACGCCCTTGACATTTATTCCCTTCTTCAGAGGAGGAAGAAAAGAAACACTTTATGTGGTTGGCGAAATTTGCCATTTGACCATTTAAAAGGATTTCGTCGCTAAATTTTTATCTCAAAGAATAAAAAAAAAAAAAAAATGGAGAGAAGAAAAAAAAAGTTTTATTTTTTTTAACGATAAGAATGGATTAAATTCGCACTCAAGATGGTACACCATACCATCCTAGTGAAGAAAGCTTTATGACCTATCTATAGTATTAAGGAAAGATGTTTACATTTATGCACTTTAAGTAGGATAAGCAAGATTATTTTTCTCCAAAAATTCTTCAATATGTATTTCGATGACTGTTTCTTAAAATCTACTCATAAAATGATTTTTGAGAATAACTTATTAACAGAGAGCGGATTTACATATTATTGCATTTTCAGCTTTCACTGATGTTTTATTTCTTGCAGCATTACTCTCTCCAATTGGCTTTACAGGTTCTTTAAATGTTTCATTTATTATGTCAATTGCATTTGGAATACTTCTTAATAAAATTTGTATCTTATAGCGCCAGGTTGACCAATTTGACTTCCCTTCCTGAAGACCACTTTGAATTTTTGTGATTTCCATTATTCAGGAAAAGAACAACTTTTTAAAGTGGACTGTATTGAGCTATGTGGAGGAGCTGGGCCATAATCCCCCCCCCCCGTGACTTAAAGTTTAACGCCTTCGTGGCAGCACAAGATATCATTCGATTTTCATTTAAAAAAATGCAGGTTATCTTACATGTTAGTTATAACGCTTAACAATTTTTCCGTATACGCGCGTTTTCCATTTCAAAAAAAAAAAGTAAAAAATCTTATTTGTTCGCTCCATCCATATAGGTCTATTAGATTCATTGAAAAAGCTTTTTAATTTATTATTTCAATCAAAGTTTTACCTATTTTTTTCACTTTGTATTGTATTATTAAAAAAATTATAATTTTTTTTGATTTTGCACGAAATGAAGTTTTTACTGCATGAAATGGTAGTTTTTAATGCATGAAACAGATTTTTATTGCATAAAAATCCGCTCTCTGCTTATTACTAAATTGTAAAAATGTTTTTGTATGATCCTCATTAGGAAGTTAATAGTGACAGTGTAAACAGTAAACAGGAGTATGTGACTATTCTTATTTTAAAATTTCTCTTTTTCTTTATTGATTAAATGGCGTTTATATTAAAAACATAAAAAACTACCCGTTCTATTAAATTATTAATTTTATCCACTCTACTATTCATCTACAATATTGATATAATAAGGACAACAACAACAAAAAATATATATAATAAAAAAATGATATCACAAAAGAACAAAAGTCATTCGACCAGATAACAATAATCCTTTTAATTTTTTTTTTTTAAATACTGTATATTTCATTAAAAAGCAATTATTGGATTTGTTCAAATTACTTTTTCATGACAAATGTCGAATTGAGTGGCTCTATTCTATTCATCTCCCTCTCCACTCTTGCACTTTCATATATATATATATATATACCTAGATAATTATATCAATATGCAATAAAGGTCAACAAAGCTTATTGTAATCCAAGTGGGGAGACACTTTGAGCCAAATTAAATTAACTCTGAATAAATAGACTCTTATTTTATTAACTTGACTTTATTTCTTGTCAATATGATTAAATAAAAGATAAAATTATCTGATGTTACCAATACAGAACTTATATTCTGTAATTTTAACAAAAAAAATAAAGCCATTTGGTATCCACCTTCACCTCCCCCCCCCCCCCCCCCCAAAGGGAAAAATCATGATGAAGAAAATTATTATTATTATTCCAATCCAGTGCCTGATTTGTTTACATTCATAGAATCCATAAATGTTTCCTTATCATTCCCTATGGGAGAAATCGTAACTTCAACAATTAATAACTCAAGGTGTTATAGGAATTTCAGATAATTTTTCTTTTAATCCCTAAAAGGTCCGTTTTAAGCATATAAAAATTAGTTTTGAAATTCCCACGGAAAATTGCCTAAATAGAGCGTAACAGACAGACGGACATTAGCAAATTATATATAGGACCTAGAAAAACCTTTCTTACCCTATAGTGCACAAATGTAAACATCTTCTCTTAATACTAGTAATAAAGCTTTCGCTGATATAAGTTTTATTTGTTGCAGCATTATTCTCTCCATTTGGCTTTACAGGTTCTTTAAATGTTCCATTTATTATGTCAATTGCATTTGGAATATTTCTTAATAAAATTTGTACCTTATAGTGCCAGGTTTACCAATTTGACTTCCTATCCAGTAGACCAATTTGAATTTTTGTGATTTCCATTATTCAGGAAAAGAACAACTTTTTAAAGTGGACTGTATTGAACTATGTGGACGAGCTGGGCCCATAACCTGTTGCAGCAGAATGATTATGATATTGAATTAGAAAGCAAATTTATTTATACGAGAAATATAAAAAAACATAACATCTGTAAAAAAAAAAAACAACAGAGTTGCTAGGTGAATATAGTAGAAATATAATATATATAAGCTTATTATTATATTTTATATTATAAAATAGTTAATCTCAATATTATTTAGGTAAACTAAGTGTGTTACCTTTCAAAGCCAAATTTTCTTAACCTCTCAATTGATTGTTGTTGTTTTTTTAATTCAGACTGCTATAATATAATATCTATACTTTTTTAAATTACTCCATTATTAGTGGTTATCCACAGATTCATTTTCTTTATTCCTTCCATAAAAGACTCTTTTATTAGTTAGCCCAAAAAAAGAATATAATTTTTTTATATGATAAAGGCAACAAAAGGGTTTATATAGTCAAGTGTGTGTTTGTTATAACGCTATTAGTTTTTATTGAGTTTTAGTTCTAATTCTAATTAGATAACCAGAGAGAGTGGTTGGATGATTAAATCACAAACGCAAATAAATAAACAAGAGCTAACCGGCGCGATACTATCTGGTTATTATGGATGATGGAAGGCAGCCAACATTCCTTTATTTACATAAATTTTCGTCAACAAACTCTTTGTCAGGACACTTGGGATATAAAAAGATTAATTAACCTTTAGTTTTGTTGTTTCGCTCAGGGACCCACATCTTGTGAGTATGTGACTGGCGACCATGAGCTGCCCGAGCTGGGACAGGCAGTCCTGTTCTTGGAATATCTCTCTCTACAAGAGCAAATTCAGTACAAGGAGGTATATGGCCCTACCAGGGGCATATAACTGGGTTTTTGAAGCTAGAATGTCAGTTTTCATCGCAAGTGACATCTCGTTATTAAAAAAATATGGTCGCTTTATAACATGTAGGGAGATGAAAAGCCAAAGATGTTTATTTCTATTTTATTTAACAAAAAACTTACAATATAAACACAAAAACAAACGATATCCAAAACAAACAAGAACCATCACAAAACACCTCTTATCTTAACATTCGAATCTCTTCACCGGTACCACCCACTTCCCTTCCGTACCTAGTTATATAATTAGAATTTCTTTGAGACTCTCTTCCATCCATTTCATTTCTCGTTGGAGTGTTTCCTTCTCTTTCATTTCTCAAAACGTATAAATGTATGGTTAACGGATCCTAAAAGGTATGGAAAGGTGATTCAAAGAGGACCTGAATCTCGATCATATATAATCGAAACAAACAAGAACCATCACATAACCCAACTAAACTTAATGACAATTTTGGGATTTTCGAAACTTTGAGGTAAAAATTCTGACAGAAGATATTGTCCGATAAAAAAAAAAAAAATTATATCTGCAATGTCCATGTGGTTGGGCCACTTTTACCGTGTAAAAGTAACAAAACCCTAATCCTTAATAAGGATTTAGCCATATTACTGAAGTGTTTTTATATGGGTTGATCAAATGAAAAGGTACGAAACGACACTGTCTACAAATGTAGACTTTATTCAAAATATACACCATGGGCTTGAGCACAACGATCCCACTGATGAACAAGCCACAGGATTCATTGTTCCCAGAATTGGTGTGGCAGTGACGAGACCCAGTCCTTCACAGCATCCATGAGTACGCCGTCCGAGTTGAAGCGCTTCCCTTTTAGTTGTTTCTTCAGTGGACCAAACACATGGAAATCGCAGGGCTACATGTCCGGATGGTCCAACGTCTCCCACTTGAACTTGGCCAGTTCCATGTGTGTGACTCTAAAGACATATGGACGCGCGTTATCATGGAACAGAACCACACACCCTCCGTCAGCAGCTTAAACGGTCACCATCCGGCGATGAATAGCTGCCGGTTTCTCACCTTCCGCTGTCAGATATCGGATAACACTTGGCTGCTCCTCAATCGTCGAATTTTGCAACGCGTACGCCATCCTGTCCTCATAAGGAATGAAGCATCATTTGGACGCCGCGTTTGAAAGAGCCACTGCTCTCTTCTGTGCATGCGAGCACCCGCGCATGCTCCGATCGAAGTCAGAGACTCCAATCGCATCCAGAGATGTCTAGCTACTTTGTCCCATGGCGGAATTTGCAAATATTTAACTGTTACGTTTTTATGTCGTTTCGTACCTTTTCATTTGATCAACCCTTGTATATTTACTGAATTTTTTTTATCTTATATCTGATTATTCGATATGTTTGTGTTATACTATTTATTATATGATAACTAACAACCCATATAGTTCAGTTATTTGATATTTAACAAATTCAGAAAAAACTTAATTAGCATATATTTATTTATTTTATAGATAGATAGAATGAAGAGTATTTTTTAATTGAAAAAAAAAATTTAATTAATTTAATCCTATCGTTCAGTTTTCTCTTTTTAGTTTTATTTAAACTCATGATAAAAAAAAAAAAATGCCTGTGGCACGCTCGTTGCGCGTTTCGTATACGAGTTAATAATATTGAAACTCTCATATTTATTCATTTTTTTTTTTCTTTTGCATATGTTTATATTTAATTAAATATTACACTATAAAATATATAAAATCATAATTTGCGTAAGAGAGATAGAGAGAGATTATTTTGTTTAAATTTATATATTAAATAACGGTGTTGGTTAATTTGGTCAAGGCTAGAAAATCGTGGGTATGTTCAGCATCTGTTGGCTTTCCTCTAAGTGGGTAGTTTAATATTTTAATCTCTTTTTTTTGGTAGCAAACAAGATGCTTTTATTTTCTCTCTCTAATTATTTTTTTTTTTATTAAATGAAAGATGGAAAAAAATATATTTAGTAATATAAATAATGGTGTTATTCAAATAATTTTATGAATAAACAAACCTTGGTTCCAAAAAAAAAAAAAAAAAAAAAAATTAGAGAGAGGTGGCTGAACAAAAAATTAAATTTCTTCCACTAGTAAAAAAAATTTATTCACTTTAATTAATTCGTGTGTACTAGTTGGAAAAATCTGGTGTGAGCTGATCGCACAACTTTCTCTTACATTCGGTAATCGAAAGTTGTGTTCTGTGATTGTCACATCAGATTTTTTTGTGTCGAGATATATTTAGTTCCCGTCGGTATTTTAGAATTCAAGAGATAAAATTTATAAACATATTTTGTTACCATGGGAACCATTTATCTTATCTTTCCTATGAAGTACAGTGAGCGCCACAATTAAGTCCCGACCTGATAGCTTTAGCCTTAAGTATATAGTGTATAGTGAAATAATTTTAATGACCGAAGAGGTAATAGGTAAAATCTGGTTCAGATGATTTTATTTTATCTTTTAAAATTTAAAATTATTTCACCATTTACCATATACTTAAGACTAAGCTATCAGATGGGGACTTAATTGTGGCGCTCACTGTACAAGATTAAAGTGGTCTTTAGAATATTTCAATGGTAAAATGAGAATATACATTTTAATGGGCATCTAAAAAATAAGTGATTTTTGAATTTTAATCAAAATCGTTTTTAGCGAATTTCGAGAAAATCGAAGAAAACTAAAAAAGTACATCAGTAAAGTATTAGTGCTCTTTGGCCGATTTAGTTCTAAAAGTTTCGTGTCATATGCCAGAGAGGTGCCTAACTTAAATATAAAATTTCAACCTCATAGCTCTTTTAGTTCTTGAGATATCCTGTGCACAGATATACACACAGACAGACAGACAGACAATGTCGCGAAAACCACTTTTTTGGATTCATGGGACCTCAAAGCGTGAAAGAGAGAGTAAAAAAGGTATATAATGGAGCCTATAAGGGAGCGTACAAGTATTACGTAACGCAATTTGGGGGGGGGGGTCTCGCAAAACGTTACCATGCGTTACAAGGGGGGAGGGGGGGTTGAACAACGCGTTACGTAACTGGTATTTTAGCGACTTTCCCATATTTTGCGCAACATAGTTGTGACTTTTAGATAAAAATGGCCACTTGAGCGTTACGTAACGTCTAGGAGGGGGGTCCAGAAAAATGTTACTGCGTGTTACATGAGGGGGGGAGGGGTCAAAAATCTTCAAAAATTGCGTTACGTATTACTTGTACGCTCCCTAAGCCATTATTTTATTTAAGGTCCGATATGATTCGTGAAGTTGAAAAAGAAAATCTATATAATTGAGTTTGAAAATCCTTTCGAAATTCATAGACACAGTTTCTTTTTAAATATAACTGCCATATTCTCTACGCATCCCTGAAATATCCCTAGTCTGTTTCTAAATGTACTTTTATAATATATTGATATGTTCTAATGTATGAGATCTGAATAAGTCTAGGATTCCGTCTACAAATTGAGGACAGGATAGCCTCGGAGTCAGTAATCAACTCCTAAACTCACAATTTTGAAGTAAATATGAAAAAAAAAAACACATCTGCTCCCACAAGTGGAATTTATTTAACTTAAAAATTGTAAATTCCACTTTATAAAAGTGTAAATGAGAAAAATATGTAGCTACCAAATAAATTGGAACAAATTTGCAGCCACTTAATTTAAATAAATCTCAAGATAGAAATTGGTCTCTTACTGCTCAGTTGATTATTTTTCTGCTCCGTGTTTAATAATTTTTTTTATGGTTTTTTTTTCGAATTAATTCTATTGAGTTATATCATATTGAAGCTGATTATCTACTCTATCTGTTGAATATTTGGTTTCACTTATAGTGTTAATAGTTGATCCATTATCTGTGTTTTTGTGTTTTTCATTGGACTTTTTGTGAGTTTGAAACTTTTTTATTTGACTTATCTAATCATTTCTTTGAATTTCCTTAACTTCACAAAGGAAAAAGAAAATTAAATTGTTTTTTATTTTATTTTTTATTCATATTAATTCAAATAAAATGCCCACCAACTGTGCAAAGTGTGGTGAGAGTATAACTCGTTCCACCAATTCTCCGATCTCAATTGATTGCAGGATGTGCAAGCAATTGTTTCATCTCATCTGTGTTCAAATGACCTTAGAAGATATTGACAAATTAAAAGGCATTTGGGAATGTGATAATTGTGTCAGTAATACTCTGGCATCTAATAGCTCCTCTCAGCCAAAACCTGATTTCGGGGATGCTGATGCCTCCTTGGAGGACCTAACTGTGGAACCCAATCTAATGAGTATTGCTAAATCATTAGAAACTATAATTCTTTCCCTGCAATGTGCTCATAATAAATTAGACTCACATTCTCTTCGCTTTACCGACCTCGACTTTAAATTAAAAAGTGCACTTGAGGATATAAAAGTTCTCCAGGAGTCTAAGAGGAAACTGGAGCAAGAAAATATTTCTCTCCGCCATCGAATCGATGATTTGGAACAGTCATCTTTAGAAAAATCTCTAGAGATAAGGGGTGTTCCTGAAACGCAGGGTGAGAATTTGCTTACTGTTATTGGTGACGTCATGCATAAGTTGGGAACGGATATAAAACCCGAACATATTAATAAGGCATACCGTTATGGGTCCAAACAGAGGAGGGATCGATGTATTCTGGTGGATTTCGTGCGCAAGGGTGATAGGGACCAGGTGATAAAGGAAAGAAGAGTCCGGAGGGATTTTAAGATTAATAATCAACTGATCTTTATCAACGAGGCGCTTACTCCAAATAATCGAAAGTTATTTGCCCTTGCTCGTGCTGCAAAGAAAAATGCATCTGACTTTAAGTATCTTTGGGTGAGGGACGGACGAATATTGGCAAGAAAAAATGATACGAGTTTGATATTTCGTGTCTCTTCCGAGGATGAAATTCGTAAGATTGTTTAACGTTGTCCACCTTTTCAATATGCATTCAAATTTTTTAAATTTTTTTTATGATAATAACTTTCTTAACAAACAGTTTAGAAATGAAGTAACAGGGAGTTTTGTTAACTTAATTCAGTTAATAATAGAGTGTTTTTTAAACTTTTTCTTTTTTTCTCTAAAAATAACTATATTTTTAATTTTTATTTTTCTTGAAGCCGGATTAACGCCGAATAATATTTATATCTCTCTCTCTTTATCGAATCTCTATATTAATGAAAAATTTATTCATTTTATAAAAAATGATAACAACTCTATCTCACTTTTCCAATGTTTATATTTTGGCTCTTTAAATTTTAATTTGTATTTGGTCACTTATTTAAGGATCTATTATTTTTATGTAACTCCTTTTTTTATATTTTGCCTTTATAATGAACCTCTCTCTATTTATTTAAAATGACATTGTCAGTATATTATCAGAATGTTCGCGGCCTTAGATCCAAAACCCATAATATTCGATTGAATTCTTTTAATTGTGACTTTGATATTATATGTTTAACTGAGACTAATCTTAATTCAAATATATCAAATCAAGAAATTCTTTCTGATGATTATGCCATGGTTAGACGAGATAGGGATTTGCAGATATCGGGGAAGCTGGATGGAGGGGGAGTAATGATAGGCATTAAAGAACACATAAGATTCGTGGAAAGATCTGAATGGTCCACTCTTGCGGAGGACCTTTGGATCACAATAAGTTCAAATAATTCATTTAAGCTACATATCTGCTGTGTTTATATTCCTCCTCAAGATTGTGCTGCTTTAAATTTATTTATTGATAACTTAGCTTCTCTTTGTGATGTTTTATCTAATGATAAGATTTTGATTTGTGGCGACTTTAATTTACCTTATTTAAAATGGGAACGATTTGGAAATAATACATGGTTTTTTCCTAATAACACTTATAACGCTATTTCATCTAATTTTGTTGATACTATGGCCTATTCTAATTTAAAGCAATTTAATGGAGAACTTAATATTAATCACAGGATTCTTGATTTAGTTTTAACAAATATTGAAAAGACCCAAGTAAAAAGTACTACTTGTCCACTTACTAATATTGATCTGCACCATCCCCCCTGATAATCTATGTGGAATGTAGTTTGAACAGAGTTTTGAATAATAATGCCCAATTTTTTTATAATTTTAATCGAGCTGATTATTCTTCTTTGAATGATAAATTTTTATTGATTCCCTGGGACAAATGTTTTAATAATTTAAGTGTTATTCAAATGGTTGACAAGTTTTATGAAATTATTAAATCCCATATAAATCTTTATGTACCTCATTATAAAATTAATAAGAGATCATATCCCAATTGGTACTCTTATGAATTAATAAAGTTAATTAAAAAAAAGTCCAGAGCCCATTTATTGTATATAAAATCTAAAAATGTTACTTACTATAAAGAATTTTCAACTCTTAGAAAACAAGTTAAAATCCTGACTCAACAATGTTACTATCAGTATATTAAGCAAATTGAACAATTAATTCCCCATAATATAAAAAAATTTTGGAGTTATGTATCTTCTTTCAAGAAGAACAGTATACCCTCTTGTTTACAATACAACGGTGTCACTTCCACTAGCGGAGATGACATCTCTAATATGTTTGCTGATTATTTTCATTCTGTGTACTACTCTTCTAATTTTATTAAACTTGATAACCAAACTTGTCAAAATTATAATAACATTAGTTTAGCTAGTATTTCTACATCTGAGTCAGAAGTGAGTAAAATAATTATGAATATGAAAGACAATGTTGGTGCTGGTGATGATGGATTGCCGAGTATTTTTGTTAAAAGATGTGTTTCATCTCTTTCATATCCGCTTTCTTTAATTTATAATAAATCCTTGTCTGATGGTTTGTGCCCCTCACAATGGAAGAGGGCTTTAGTGATTCCAATTCACAAAAATGGGCAAAAGAATATTGTTGAAAATTATAGACCTATCTCAAAATTATGTGTTTTTGAAAAAATATTGGAAAAAATCGTTTATAAAACTCTTTTCAATTCTATTAAGAATGTTTTATCTATTGAGCAACATGGTTTTGTTCCCGGGAGATCTGCTGAGTCGAATCTTGTGCAGTATACGGATGATATATGGAAATCGATGGAGGATCGATATCAGGTTGACTCAATCTATACAGATTTTAGTAAAGCCTTTGATAAAATTAATCATAAATTATTGATAAATAAATTAAATTTAATGGGAATTCATGGATCCTTGCTTGGATGGTTTGAGTCGTACCTATCTAATAGATCGCAATGTGTCTTAGTAAATGGCTTTCGCTCTAGATCTCTCCCGGTGATTTCAGGCGTTCCACAGGGTTCGCACCTTGGTCCTTTACTATTCATTATATTTATCAACGATATAACTCAGTGTTTTCATGCAGCAAAAATCTTAATGTATGCTGATGATTTAAAGATCTATTTAACTATAAAAAATAAAAATGATTGTTATCTACTTCAAAATGATATAAATAGATTTAGTAATTATGCAAACGATAATGGTCTATTTTTGAATATCAATAAATGTACTCAAATTACATTCACAAGAAATAGAAATATTATCGTTTTTAAATATAGTATTAATAATCACGAACTCGCCAGAGTAAATACTGTTAAGGATCTTGGAGTGATGTTGGATACAAAGCTCATCTTTGATGTCCATATAGACATAATTGTAAAAAAAGCATTTAAAATGCTGGGTTTTGTTTTAAGAATCAGTCATCGTTTTTCCTCCGTATCTACTTTTATTAACTTATATTGTTCTCTTGTTCGTTCTCGCCTGGAATTTGCATCTGTATGTTGGTCACCTCATTATCAAGTTTATATAAATAGAATCGAGACAATTCAGAGAAGGTTTTTATATTTTATAAATAATAAATTTCCAAATTTTCCTTTGACTCTTCCTTCTCTTGAAAAACGGAGAACTTATTTTGATATTGTCTATTTATATAAAATATTAAATAATCATATAGATGCTCCGGCAACGCTAGAACGGTTGGGTTTTCGGGTGCCTGGCAGAACAACAAGAAATAATGAGCTTTTTACCTTATGGCAGTGTAAAACGAATGCATCGTATTTTTCCCCTCTAAATCGTATATGTATAGTATATAATGAGTTATCTCTTCAAGGTCTTCCGGACATTTTCTGTTGCTCATTGGATGTTTGTAAGAGGGGATTGAAGAGAGTTCTTTTCTCTTGAGGTTTTAAACATCTCAATAATGTATCGGTATATTTATATAATTATATAAATTAATTATGGCTTCAATATTATTATTTTGAACTATTTTTATTTTTTATTTTTTGTTATTTAAACTTTATGTATATTTTTTTTCTTTTTATTTTTGTATGAGCAATGAGACTCAATTTGGTATATTTCTTAACTACTCTTATTATTAATTAAAATATATATTTGTAGTGCTATCCACTAATTGGGAGTTTACTCCTGTTGGATAGCCCATTTTTCTTGGAAATAAAATAAAAAAAAAAAAATAAAAAAAATCTAAACCCAGATACAGAGTTCGTCTTATGTACGTACATAAGACGAACTGTGCGTCTTATGTACGTACATAAGACGTACTGTGCTATCTGGGAATAGATGCCGAAAAAAAAAATACCGCACTAAGGGAATATATGAAAACCCTAGCAAATTTGGGCACCCATGATTAAAAGGTAAACTTCGTACTTTGAAGTTACTCAGTTCACTGGATGTAGATCGAAATTTCAACATCATTTTCGAATTCACTGGCCCCGAATTAATCAAAATTAGCTACTCTCATTTCCATAAAATGTTGGGTGTGTTAAAACAGTGTAATCTCTATCTTCGATAGATTATTCAAAGGATATCTATAGATCTTTAATAGATTGCCTTTGACCCTTATGGCTTATGCTATTACATATGTATTTATTAATTTGCATCTCATCTCAACGTTTATAGCCTAAAGTGGATATATATATATTATATAAACCACATCCAATCACCTAAAGGAATAGAAAAAAGTTTTAACAAGTTGCATAGTTTACACGCAAAGTTTGTTACATTGCTCGTTTCTTTGATAACAACCGTTTCAGTTAACGTTACTAATCCTTTTTTTAGTACAATAAAATTACTTGTTTTCGGGTGGTGTGGTTTATTTGATATAACGTTTTAGGACTCAGATACAACCACAGTACATCTTACATCTAGCGATTTACATTCTAAACTGAAATAATATCCAAGCTATCCGTTTTATTACAAATTATTGCAATCAACATGTCGTTGACAATTTTTGAATAGACTAAAACGTAAAATGCATACACTCCTATAAGTGGAATTTACCTATTTAATTTAAAAAATTGTAAACTCCACTTAGTGGTGCGCATGCACCCAAAAAATTAAAATGTTGTAGCTTGTACAAACTTGATTAATTTGTTAGATTCCTCGTTTCTTGGATAACAACGGTTTCGGTTTATGATATTTATCCTTTTTTTTATAGATACAATTTCAATTAAATAAAAAATTACTTATATTTGTGTGGTTTGATGTATAAGATATAAATATAACGTTTTGAGCACTCATTATTCTGTGGCCTTCTTCAGATACAATCATAAAACATCTTAAATCTAGCCATCTACATTCTGAACTGAAATCATATCCAAGTCCGCCCTCCCATTAACGCCATCTGATCTGAACTTGGAATAAGTCATACATCATTGCCATCTATTTGTTTACAATTTTTGAATTCACCTAAAATGCATACACTCCTATAAGTGGAATTTACCATTTAACTTAAAAATTGTAAACTACACTTAGGGAAGCTCATGCGTTTTAGAGAACCAAAAAGTTACAATGTAATTTGGTCAAACGACATGTTAATGGCATTCATGTGGGAATTTGAATTTTGTTACTAATTTCAGTTCAGATGTCAATGGAGTTGTAATGGGACGGCAGAGTTAGGTTTTATACATGATTTTGCAGTTTTATACAAAATAAACTGTATAAAATGTATAAAACTCGGATACGCATGCGCAAAACCGACGAGAAAGGAAATTTGAATAAAATTCATTTATCTTTTAACCTGTTTTTTTTTTTTTTTTTTTTTTTTTTCAGGGATTTGGTTTTTTACAGCTTTTTTTTACATCGGTCTAGTTTTATCCCTGGTAGTTTAATCCATGTATAAAACCGTGTATTATCCCCGGCGGGATAAATAAAACTTGCCAACTCTGTAGGGCGGTTAATTTGAATTTGTTTAAGTTCAGAATGCGCTAGATTTAAGATACTTTGTGATTGTATCTAAATTTTTACCTTAAGACGGCTTCTGATTTAAAAACCAGTATACTCAAATGAGATTTTTTTAAAAAATTTTTATGCTTATTATGTAATTTTATACACTCTATGAAAATGATTCAAATTTCTTTTCTCTTTTTAAATTATTATTATTATACTCATGATATCTTATACTAAAACATATATAACCAGTTCTCTTTTTCCTAAAAAAAAAAAAAATAATAATATTTTCACTTCTCATATGACAGTTCATTTTTTACGCTTGGCAATAAAAAAGTGTAATTAGAGTTTTTTTTTTTTTTTTTTCTCTCTTCTTTACGATAGCTTGAATAACGAACCCTCTCTTTTTCCGTGGGGCTTATTTGGTACTGCTAATTGGCATCAGCAGGCGCAATTACACCCGCCTCCCTTAGGAGAGTTACAAAAAAAAAAAAAAACTTAAGATTTATTTTTGTTACATACAAACTAGTACCCAATTAACATTATCTAAGAATTAAAACATAACCATGTCCTTGGGCGTTCTCTTTTGTTAAATCCCTAGAGAAAATACGCGACAGGAATATTTTTGAGTCAGCTTGTTGAATATACATTTTTTTTTTTTATTCCATTTTCATAGAACATAATATTTTGATCATAATCAAATGAACGTTTTAGGTTACAATTGGTTATTTTTTTTTATTTCATTATCTCCAGTTTTTTTTTTTTTTTTTTTTTTTTTAATCTATTATTAACAAAGTTATGATGACGTTAATTAAAAATTTATACTCTTTTTCTAAAAAAAAAAAGTATAATAAATAAATGGATTTTATGAATAAATAATAAATATATAATTTGAAATAAAATAGGTTAAATTATACTACTCTAAAAAGGGTTTAGATCAATTTAATTGAAATACTGTACATGAATTAAATTAATTATTAAAATTATTATTATATACGTAATATAGAGATATTAAAATAGATTTGAAATCAATTTTAAGTTTACCTCTTTACTAAGGTAAACTAAGCTAAATACATAACAAGGATCATATGACCTCCTACTACTCCTATTAAGCTGCGTATAAC